>VYXC01008136.1:43471-237147 GCA_013397175.1 Platysteira castanea
ACCCCGCACGTCCGCCGGGCTCATTAGTGATCCACGCCAGCGAAAGTGGCACCGGGTGCGCCGTGCCAGCGGGAAAGTTGGCTCCGGGCGGGGCGGGATGCAGGATCCCCCCAGCCGCGCTCTGGCGGTGGTCNTTGGCTGCTCCCTGCCTCGCCGTTATTTACAGTGAGGTTTGCGGCAGGTGGAGCGTTGCCTTGCTGAACGCCGGCCGAGGTGGAAGGTGGATGGTGGTTTTGTTATTTTAAGTGGCTCGTGGCTGTGGAGGCAGCCCCGGGAAGTTTTGCAAGTGAAAGGCTTCCAGTGTTTCTTCCCAGAGACGGGGCTGAACAGATGAAGTTGCCTTGCCAGGGCTGGTAGTGGCCGTCGGGATCTTTCGTATGGCGGTTCTTGTTCGGAGAGCAGTTACAAGCAGGGGTGTGCTGCTTACTGAGGTCATTTTATTCTATGAGATGCAAGCGTGTTGCAGTAAAATAGGATAACTAAGAGAGCTTCTTTCAAACGTTGCAGATATAAGGCTTTTACAAATACAAACACCGATAGCGATTTAGTCAAATGAGTAAAACTCTTGGATATAGAGTCACGTGTTGCTTGTGATGTCTTTGCATTTTCCTTTGGAAATCTGAATACCTGACAAATTTAATGGAACTAACAGAAGAGGATTGGAAAATGCTCAGACTATCTCATTGCTTCAATACAGCACTGGGATGGCTAACCCAGGTCATTAAGTACAGCCCCAACAACTGCTGACAGATGTGTCACAGTTGTCCAGTATTGAAATGCCTGCAGACCGTACCCCAGAACCTTTGAGTAACTTGAGGTTTTAGTAAATATCAGACTTCCAAACCATGCGGTGAAGGAGCAACTGACTGAAGGCACCACAAATGCCTCACATGTAGGATGTTTGTAGAATAAAATTACTGATAAACCTTCCACCTACAGAGGAGAAAAAGGGTATTCAATCTCCATTTGTTTGAGACAGAGAATTCCCTACAGTGCTGGGCAGGGCAGTTAGTTTAGCCCTGGACTCTTGAACAGGAGGTAGCAGCAAAGCACTGGAAAGCAGCTCAGTAACACTTAGAGCCGCCACCCTTTATCTGTGGCCAGTGCATTGGAAGGAAGGAATAAAATTCTGCTGGTTACACAGGCCAGAGATGGAACTCTGAAATGTCCAGTCTGTAAAGGTACTGGAAAAAGATCCTTTATGTGGGTACATAAACTTCTAGATGTAGGAATACGTCTGTTTGTTTTTCTGTCCTTTTCAGAAACTTACTAGGGCAATTTTAGGACAGCTTAAATTTTTCTTCCCAACAGCTCTCTTTGGAAGACGATCTCTTGTCTTGTTTGTCAGGCAGTTACAAAACTTTTAATTTCTCATCCGTTAAATTAGAGTTACGTGCATTTTCATAACTTGTGCTAATAATAGTGTACTTTACCTTGGGCTGGAACTGCTTCAGGAAATGAAATAAGGCATGGAGTATGTATTTTACTGAGCAATTTAATAAACTCAATCATCTTTAGCCAAGCAAAGATTTGTGAGGAGATACAGCAATGTTTTAACATAAATCTGTTCAGTTATACTGCTTCAGACTAAAGATTCTCCTGATACTGAATACAATATTTAACTCTTCAGCAGTGATACTTCCCCCAGCACTGCTCTAACCTCTCTAATTTCAGCTCAGAGGCTTCCTGAGCTGAGTGGATTTTCTCATTTTTTTCTTCCATGAGCATACTGAGCTCTTGTGCTCATATAAACATCAGTATCCTTAGATGAAGGTTTCCGTACCTCACTGCTCTGTGCATTCCTCCTGTGTTGCTTCCACGTGGTGAGTTCTCAGCTTTCAGAAAAGGTTACTGGTCCCTAAACGCATGATTTCACATGTTGTACCATTAAATTCCGTTTTCTGGCATTCCAGCTCTCAAAACCCATGAACTCTGCTGCATAACTACCCAGTCCCCTTTGTACTGGTGACAGTTCCAGTCTGGTGTCGTCTACAGAAATTTCACAAATGCATTGTTACTCCTTGGCTACTAGTTTATTGAAGGGTGTCAGGAGGAGCATTCCAAGTAACCCCACCCCCTTGTGATAATGTCCACTATTAATACAGCCTATTGTAGTTTTTCCACATTGGCCACTTAATGGATCTTGTAAGTCTTATTATTTCTCTAATGAAAATAGAAGTATTACTAAGTATTATCACTATTTTAAATAACTTCAATCAAACATTTTATTTAAATATATACAGGCTAACTCCACTTACATAACTGATTTCTGGTACAGAGATCATGAAAATATTAGATAAAATATTGGATATGAGCTGTCTGATGTAAAAAACCCCTAATTAATCTTATGTCCATTTACTTCCATGTCTTTATTGCTTCTTTCAATGCCGTGGACAAACTTGACAAACTTGCAACATCATATAATAAAGCAAAGGTTTATAACCTGGTCATGCTTAATATCAAAACCATATAAGTTTTCTCCCCTTTCCACATAACAGGAGTTTGAAAATTTCCCAAACTCTGCTTCTGTTGGATATAAGATTTCCAAATTAACATGCTGTGGTTTAGAATGATTTTTGCTGTTCTATAGTTGGGCAGCTGTCCTGTAGCTGAAGGAGTACTGTTTTCCCTTTGGTTATTTACTAGAGATGCTTGTCTGAAATCACATTCCCTCTTAGCCGTGTTTTGCTCAACTAAGCAAGCCAAGTTCTTTGTCCAGCCCTTTAGAAAGAGCTCTCCGTCTCTTGTGTGTTCGATTATCCTGTAGTTCTTCTCTGCACCTCTTGCAATATGAAGTCATCTTTGTTGCATGTGAGTGAACAGAATCCTGTGCTGGAGTGAGCTTTTGTGAGGCTCTCAAACAACAGAAGTGCTTTCTTGGCTCTAAAAATTTCTCAGTTTTCTGCATTTTAGGTTGTTTGTCTATCTAGGGAAGACGCCCACACTGACAGCACGTGTGAATGCTGCCAGTTGACTGATACTTGCAGATCTTTCTTTTTCTTTACTGCTTTAAATTTTAAGAACTGTAATTTATATTGGGAAGCTACATTCCAGTTCTTCCCATTTATGCACATCCATATCTTGGTGAATGATTTTCTCTGTTCCAAATATTCTTCAGTTTTTTTCAGCGGCAAACCCCATTAGGGCAATGCTGCCTCTTATCCTAAAATCACTAAATAAAACATTAAATAAGTGATGTATAAACTGATCTTCTGGACCTCCATTTAGTAGTCTTTGCCTAAAAGTATCATGGATGTCTTGTTCTTTTAGTGCTGAATACAGCTTGCACCACGCTTCTCCATGTCTTTTTTTGTTTGTTTCCTGATGTTTTAAAAATACGTTGTGTTTGTGGGGCAAGTGCTTTATAGGAGAGTCACTGCAGAAAGGTTGTTGCTGAGCACGTGGAACTGAATGAAGAGTGGCCAGCACTGGCTGTGGCTCGTTTGTGGTGGTTGGGTTGCTGATGTGAAATCTTAAGTGTGGTTGGCAAACTCTGTGGGGAAGGAAATGGGACATGCAGGGAAGGTAGTGGTGATGGTAAAGCAGTGCATGCATGCATTACAGTGCAGTTTTTTCTTTCCATTTGCTTCTCTTTTTCTGATCATCCAAAAGACTTGGGGAAGTTGGAAAACTTGGAAGGTGTGGAATGGTTTTTCATTACTTTCTTATAGCTTTCAAATATTGAGGTGGCTATTGATGTGAAAGGATCTGTTCTTCCAGTATTAGATACCTAACTGGCTTGTATTTAAATAAGTTTAAAAAAGGGTACTGCTGCTCCAGAGGTTCTTTTTGAACGCTGCAATGGTACTGCACAGTTGAAAAGTGATCATGCATTCAAATTGTAGCCTAGAATTAGGAACAAAAAAGTAGAAATCAGCACTTAAATATCTGAAGTTAACGTTTTGTTTGTTTCTGAAGTCAGTTTCTAGTTCAGCTTGGCCTCTTTAGGTAACAAAATGGATGTACAAGAAACAAAACTATGAAATTGGCATAGCAATAGTCAGTAGCTGTTTGCTACTGTTACTCTTTAATTCTTCTATTTAGCTTGTTCTATGTGTAGGAAATATGCATGGTATGTGTTTCAAGTGTTTGGAAATAGCAAAAGAGCAAAGCACAACTAAACAGAAGCCTGCCTTTTTAACTTTGATTCTGCTGTGCCAAGCGTATACATTCAGACACAATGTCAGTGAAAACCATACAGGAGCTCAGATTCGCCCACAGTGGGCTACAGATGATACCCAGTTAATAATTATTTAATCACAGAAGCCCAAAGGGGAAGAGACCATCTGGATTATTGAGTTCAATCCTTTTCATTATCTGAGAAGATTGTTTTATGATCTCATTAATAAATTTAATCAACAGGTTTCTTCTGCCCTGCAGAAATTCCTGTCTTCCCCACTCCTAGTAGGATGTTGAAAACTGTATCTTTTTTGTGGCTCTTTAGGAGGGTGAAACCACTGTTTACTGTATGTGTTCCTTCACCTTTTGTAAAGACAAATTATTATTTCTTGCTCTGTTTTCCATGAAGGTTATTGCTGTAGAAGCAAAGATAGTGGAACACTTGACTACTGTAAGGAGTAGTGATGAGATCCCCCTGTAATGAGATCTTCTATGTAGATTATGTCCCTTGTGGTTCTTGAACCTGTGGTTAGATGAAAGTTAATGTGTAAGTATGTGAACTGACATGAAACCCCCCTGTGAGGAGCTGGCCCATGAACCACTTCACTGTGTCACTGCTGTGCATGGCCAGTTCGAGTTGGGGGGAGTTCCTGGAGTGGAATAAAAATTGGGTGGCTGGAACCGTGTGAGAACTTCACCAAAAGTGATATGTTCACACCATCTCTAGAATATTTGAGGATAGTCTCTGTTGAAATGAATGGGTTTTGTGTGCTATAGAGCGTCGTGGGGAAACTTTTAGGAAAAGAAACCTGGAATGGTTCCACAGCAAGGGGTAGAACCCCTAGTTTGGTGAGAGCACCATGTGCAGCAATGTGAATTCTGGTCACCAGTCCTTCTGACCTACAGTCAGGAGTTGCCCTTGAGGGGGGCTAGACTTCACTGAGGCAATTCGTACGGGTGGAGAAGCGGGTGTGGAGTTGAGAGGTGGAGGAAAAATGCCAGAAGTTGTGTGGAGAGGCGAGGGTCGGGGAGCTGCTGTCCCATCCCGCAGTTCTGCGGGAGCCATCCATGGTCTGGAGCGGCCTCTACTGGCTCATGGCAGCGGATTAGGCAGCGGGAGGAAAGCTGCCGGGCTGAGTGAAAGAAACCCTGTTGGTTCTTCTGCTTCTCGTTATTAATTTTCTTGGAAGAAGGTGTTCCGTCTGGGCTATGGGAAAGCAGAACTATATTCAGTAAAAGTAAATCTCACTGCTTGTACGAGTTTCTCTGCGTCTCTCTTTCTTGTCCTTTGTTCTCCAGCTTTGGGTTTGGTCAGACAGCCTGTTTAATACATTTTGTTGTCCTGGACTGTGAGCAGAATTGAGCTGGGAATATTGGATCTGGTGGTTGGATACAGTAGCTGTGTTTCATTCCAGCTGGGGAAACAATGAAGTGTCCTTTTTGATGACAGTTAAAATGGGAGATCACTCATTAATGAGTGAAGTAAATGCTGATGGATTTGTCTTGGGCAGGGATGGCTGACAGTTGCAGAGAGCAAAGGAAGTACTTTGTAGTTCAGCTCCCAGAAAGCAGGAAAAGGGTACGTTGTTCATGGTGCCTGAATTTCGGAGTGCCCTCTGGAAGGGCAAGCTTGGAACTGTGCATGAGGAAAATGCCATGTGTGGTTTGGTTCAGCGAGGTATGTGAATGAGGAGGGATGTTGTGTGCATTCCTTGGGGGAGGGAGGAGCATATCAGGGAAGGTGCTGGGTTTTGTTTGTTTTTAAAGGAAGGCTGCACCATAAAGCACTTAGCTGGGTTTGTCAATCTGTGTTTGTCTTTATTTGAAGATACACATGTGTTGGAAAACTGAGTTTTGACTACCTGAAGAGGCCAGCAAGGATAACACACACTTAAAGTGAGATGCTTTTTTAGGAGTTGAACACTTCTGGAAATCAACGTTTTCTGGGAAACAGAACAACATTCTTTTGTTCTGGTTGGGTTTATGTGGCTTCCTTGTGTTGTAGCTCAGAAACAAAGGCATGAACTGGTTATTCAAAGCTGCCAGCCTCCACATTTTGTTTACTACACATTCCAGCTTTTTGAATGTTCATGTGGAAGAAAAACTTCATTCATTCAGCCTCTTTCCTAAAGCAGTGTCCACTTCATTGTGTCTTTGCAGGTGAATGTATGTGCCTTTTGAAAGAAGGTATATATGGCAATGAGGGTTTAGATATTTCTGAAAGTCTGTCTGAAGATTAAGAATAAATACAGTCATACAGCTAGACTGGGCAGGTATTGCTGTAGTCTTAAAAATAATTTTCGTAACCTTGAGTTACATTTCAGACTGCTTTTACGACTGTGCAGTATGCCTATCACATCAGATGAGGAAAGAGATCATTTATTCAATACTTTCAATTTTATTTTATTAATTACCCATTATCTACCATAAAGGAGAGAATCTCAAATATTTCGGACAGCAGAATCTTGATGTTAGTGCTACATGTTGTGTTGGAAAAGGTTGCTTCTTCAATCTATCAGTAGTAAACTCTAGCAACTGGCCCTAGGGAAAAGGATTGCCTATCTGCAGGCAAATATATAGTGCAAGATGTTGTTTTGTTTTATAATGCAGGAAACAAAAAGGTACATTTTTCCAGGCAGGTCTGGCAATCCTGAACAATCTCAGCAAGTGCTTCAGAGAAAAGAAAAGTGTATGCTGTGAAATACGTGTGTTCTATACTCTGCATTTTCCCATCATTCCACTTGCTGCAGATGGATTATACTAAAATGAGTTTTAACCTCACTACTGATCCAAGCTTGCCATCATCTCAAATATTTGCATTTCTTTGGTACAGATTAAGTGTACTGCTTCAGTATTGTAGTGCTGGATCTCTGCAAAGACCAACTTGAGTAAATGTGGTGTCACATTTATTTAATATCACATCCAAATCTACCCAGTATGACTGTAGACTCTAATATGCTGCTAAATCTAATTTGTTTTGTCTTTGCCTCCTAGATGTGCTTTTTTAGCTTTTTTTCTTTTTTTTGGCCTTGGCTTGGATAAGGGTAAAAGATGGGGCATTTTATTTATAGTTTAATTGTCTTTTCCTACAGCATTATTAGACTGTTTTACAAGGTCTGCTCTGAGATATGTGCTTAGAAGCGGAACTTTTAATTTAAAAGCAGATTTGTAATTAAAGGTGTTAAAATCCAAGAAGAGTCTGGTTGTGCGCCCAACCCTTCTCTTTTTGATTGTCTGCCATGGAGCACTTGGCAAGAACATCACTGACTTGTCTAGACAGGTACAAAATCTCGTTACCATTACATAGTAGCTATGTGCTTTTCTGCCTGAAGTTTTGTGTTTAAACCCTTGTTTTCTGTATTGGTTATCTGTATCTTAAAAGGTTTTATCTTTAGTTTAATAAAAAGTACAACCTAGACCACCAAAACTTTTAAAATGAGATTGGGATGCACTGCTGAAATGAAGCATTTGAGTAATACTGGATTTAATTTACAGTTCTTTGTCAAGTGAGGACTTTTCTTATATTTTTATTTACTTACCAGAGACCAAATATCCTGAAATAAGAGCAGACTAAATCATTTTGAAAATACACATTGATTCTGCAATATACAGGTGATTTTTTGAGGAGCTCTGTATAGAGTCTGTAAAAGATGACTACATAGGAAATCTGCTGTTAATTTTCTGTTTCATTTAATCTGAAAAAATGTAGTTATTGCCTTTTGCAAGCTGCATATTTGTTGCAAAATGTCATAGTTTCACATTCATCTTCAAAGTAGCAAAATGCTTGAGCAGCAACTTTCACTGAAGTTTCATGTTAATTGTTCTTTACTTTTTTCAGTTACTTTTTTGTCCTTTTTCTAGGCAGAAGGAAGACTTGCTTTAATTAACTTAGGAAATTGATATCAATATAAAGGAGAGCAATGAAAAGATAGAGGCACTGTTTGTTTATCACTCAAATCAGAGGCCAAAAGCTAAAATAATTAGTTTGTAATGTGTGTCTTTTCAAGTCAGTTTTCAGGTGTTTTAAATGTGTGCTCTGTGTGTTAACCTCTGAGTGCTTGAATTCAATGCCTGCTTTGAATCAAAGGAAAGTAACTGGGCCTTGTCCTAATACCTGGAATAATAGATATGTTAGATCTTTTTCAGCAAAATTTTTAAAGGCATCTGGAGACAGAACTGGGCTAATGGGCGTGATTCACTTTATGTAATTTTCACTGGCTGGTAAAGAAGTCATCTTTTCTCTACCTTTTGCTGAAGATCAGGAGTTATAACATTAGCTGTTTGCATGGTGGGATAACAGTGACAAAATTTAGATGTAGGCAGTTGTACCATGGAGGATATGCTGGTTCAAGACCATATTGCATCTCCTGGACTAAACTAAAATTAAGTCAATAAAAGTTAGCTGCAAGATGATGAAATCCATTTTTCTTACATGACAGTTATCAAACACTTGATATTTATTGTTACCATCTCAGAATATCAGCCCTATTTTAAAATTCTTTTACTTAAAGGGTGCAATTTGGGAACATGCAATTTATTTAATGTAAAGTCTTTGCTTGCTTTCCAATTAAGACAATTATATTGTCAAGTGGCTTGAGCAGATGTTTTTATCTCCTTCTTTGGAAATCATAGATTAATGCTGTTCTTTAAATTCTACTTTTGTGCTTTACTTTCTTAGCACAGAAATGCTTGACTGCCCAAAATGATTTCACTTAGTGATGAGATTTATTCCTTCAACACTGTGTTTTATTATTCCCGGTATTCAATTTTAAATAGCCTAACCACTTTCCTTTTGCTCTTCCAGTTGGCTTTGTAGTGAGGTGCAGTTTGAACTCTTTCAAACAAAATAAAAATCAATGACTTATTTCTCCTGTGAAATCGTTGCATGAAATTCTTCAAGTGGAGAGATTACAGGTATCAAGTTGGGCTTTGATGTACTTGTTTAACAGGATATTTAGTCCTTTCAGTTGAAATGTGGAATGATAAATCTTCAGTGATGTGTAAGTATCAGTGTAACAGATGTTTTTCAGTGTCACTGTCTGTTTTTTCTCCAGCTCACTTTTATTGCTAACTTGCCTAAGAAGGTGACAGGACAGCTAAATCTCTGGATAAGGAGTCTTTCCTGAGAATTGCGTTTCCATGCCTCTGGAGAATATAGAATTGTCTAAGGAAATAATGAAACACCAGAATGGTGGAAGGGAAGTTGAGATTACTGAGGTCTATGACAGTATGCTCTGGGAAAGAAGTAAAACAGCATTCACTTTTATGACTTTAGGTATGTTTTCATGGTGTGGCATGTGATTGCTGGGCATTCAGATTGTTGGTCATGAAATTCAGGTTTTGCTTCTGCATTCTCCTTGCAGTTGAAGGATTAAAAACCATTTCAGGTAGAAGCAGAAATTGCAGTTAACATTATTAACCCAGAGCATCCAGTGTCAAGGTTAAACACACGTAATTAAAATACATAATTAAGGCATTTAAACATGATATCCAGTATTTGGTGT
Organism: Platysteira castanea; assembly: GCA_013397175.1. Lineage (NCBI taxonomy): Eukaryota > Metazoa > Chordata > Aves > Passeriformes > Platysteira > Platysteira castanea. The sequence goes on from VYXC01008136.1 coordinate 53,095, forward strand.
GCAGACGCTGGTGTACTGATGCAGAGTAGTCCTTGCTGAGACTTTATATAGTAATATATTTATAAGTAACATAGGTTTTAAAAGTCTGGTAGTTTCTCTCCTACTGAGCAATTTGTAGTGCTGCAACAATATTGCTGGTTTTGCCACGTGATCCAGAGAATTTCAGGAGAAATGTCTTCAAATTTTGCATGATGTTTAAATAACCTTTGTACTGGCTGGATTTCTGAACTACGAGGAAACATCTACTCCTATACACAGACTACAGCAAGGAATGATTTAGAGTGGAAATGAAACTTAAGATCATCAAGTCCAGCTGTCAACCCAGCACTGCCAAGTCCATCATTAAACCACATCCCCAGTGCCAATTAAATTAAATATGCCCAGGAGTGGTGACTCAACTACTTCCCTGGGCAGCCTGTTCCAATGCTGGGCAACCCTTTTGGCAAAGTAATCTTTTCTAATATCCAGTCTAAATTTCCCCTGATGCAGCTTGAGGCCATTTCCTCATGTCCTATTGCTTGTTTCTGGGAGAAGAGGCCAACCCTCACCTGGCTACAACCTCCTTTAGGTGGTTGTAGAGAGAGATAGGGTGTCCTCTGACCCTCCTTTTCTCCAGACTAAATGCCCCCAGCTCCCTCAGCTGCTCCTCATAAGACTTGTGCTCCACCCTTCACCAGCTGTGTTGGACTTCTTTAAATGGGGAGGGTGGGATCTCAGCTGGGACTTCGCCGTGGGATGGTTGTGGAGTCAGATGGCAGCTGAGCAGTAGTTGCAGTGCCTGGACTGGTGGTTCAGTTCCAATAATAGTGATAGTTAGATGTCCCAAATATTGGAAGTTTGTGAAAACACTGTTTAAACTGAGTTTGCATAAGTAAGAGAACCAAAGTCAGCAAAAGGGCAGGCAACATGAGAAGCACTTCTGGAAATGAAGGTAAGTAGTGAACGGAAAGCTTTCCAGTGTGGACTTTTGGATGTGTCTATATGTTCAGAAATCAGAAGAGAGATGAAGCATTTTGGATAGTCAGCAGTGTGGACCTTGAAAAGGCCAGAAGCAGTGTTTATGTTGGATAATATGGATGATTTCAAATGCAGTTTCTAGGCCCCCTCTCCCAAATCTGTATCTTCTTTCTGCACCATTTGCTGCATCAGCATTGCTTATAAGGAAGATCACAGGGTTTTATTTTTTCCACTGATCAGATGCAGCAGTCAGCAAATAAACTGTTAAATAGTATTGATAAATAACGTGGGCTGAAGACAGAAATCCAGGAGGAAAATTGAAGTTTCTGTCTATGAATGATGTGACTTCTCCCTCACCAGAAAAGTCACAGTTGGAGAGAGGGGAGCTGCAGGAATCCAGTTTTCCTCCAGCTGATCTTCCTTGACAGATGGAACAGAGGAACTACAATTAGCAATTTGGGGAGTGTCAGTGTCTCTGCTAATGTGCTGTTCCTGTGTCACAGGAGGACACAGGACCTTGAGGAAACTGGGGTTTGTGCAAATCAGATTAAATGTTGCTTGAAATCGTAAGAAGAAGTAGCTGTAAACTGTGTTGTTAAGTAATGTGAGTAGTAAGGCCACAGAATATTTGAATTATTGATGAGCAGAAGAGCTTTGTTTGTGTAGGGAAATGAAAACACTTATAAATTTACGTTTAGACTGTTACACAGCTGTTTCCTGAGTAGTTTCTATCACTTAGGATGAGGTACATTGTAAACAGGCCTGTTGCTTTTTCCTTGTGGGCAGGAGGAATACAGGAAAAAACCCTTAGTTTTTATATACAATGGGCTGCTAGTGAATAATATATCTATTTTCTTTAGAAAGAAAATTCCAGATTGTTCATTTTTTCTCATGGATTTTTAAGATCTCTGTGATTAGAAGCACCTAAAGAAATTCTGTTAATGCACTGGCTGAACTGTGATAATTCCAAATTAACTAATGCAAATGGAATTGATTTAAAAGTAACATTCAGCATCAAAAATTTTGTTTTTCCCAGAATGTTAATGATAGATTAACTTTTGGTCCTTTCATCTAATTTTTCAGGAATTCCATTAATGATAATGAACATGGTTTTTGACTTGTTATTGGGTCTGTATAACAGTTTTGGGTGAAACTGAGTGAGGGAAGTGTACTGGAAATGCTGTTCTTGGTGAATTTTGATGTTTGTAAATTATGTAGGTGAAAATATAAATTGAGCATGATTATATGTTTGATTGATTTAACAAAGTCTGTCACAGGGCTTCTTGATTCTGCAACGATACAGAAATTGAGAGATTGGTNCCTTAATTTTTATATACAGTGGGCTGCTAGTGAATAATAGCTCTATTTTCTTTAGAAAGAAAATTCCAGATTGTTCATTTTTTCTCATGGATTTTTAAGATCTCTGTGATTAGAAGCACCTAAAGAAATTCTGTTAATGCACTGGCTGAACTGTGATAATTCCAAATGAACTAATGCAAATGGAATTGGTTTAAAAGTAACACTCAGCATCTAAAATTTTGTTGTTCCCAGAATGTTAACGATAGATTAACTTTTTGTTCCTTTCATCTAATTTTTCAGGAATTCCATTAATGATAATGAACATGGTTTTTGACTTGTTATTGGGTCTGTATAACAGTTTTGGGTGAAACTGAGTGAGGGAAGTGTACTGGAAATGCTGTTCTTGGTGATTTTGATGTTTGTAAATTATGTAGGTGGAAATATAAATTGAGCATGATTATATGTTTGATTGATTTAACAAAGTCTGTCACAGGGCTTCTTGGTTCTGCAACGATACAGAAATTGAGAGATTGGTAACCTCTGCAAATATATTGAAAATTCTAGTGTCTCGTTCATTTTTGTGTTTAATTTGGCTCAGCAGCTCTTCCATGCCAATTAACCTGACATTCCATTTGTTTTGGCTACTGAAGTTTGCAGTGAAAATGTTAAATTACGGTGTAAGAATTCTCTACCAGGGAGGTTAGTAGAAATATGGAGAAGGTATGAATTGAGAGTGCTGTGGTTTGGGAGGATTGCCCATATGAAGACTTAGAGTGGAGGAGCAGTGTTAGGGAAGCCCCAGTGTTTTTGCTGATTTGAAGGGAGTGTGCTTCTCTCTCAGCTGTGGTTTTCTTTAGGCTGAGCTCCAGTTCAGAAGTTCAGGGTACATCTGAACCTGCCATGTAGGAGCGGATTACTTTAGGAAAACCCAACCTTCTGGAAGCGCTTAGCTGTTTGTGAGGTAGACAAAACAATTTCTCTGTAACAATCAGAGAAATTACTTTTTGTGGGGAAATAGTGTGTCAGAAGTTGTCAGTAGTTGAACTACTGTCTTCATGAACAAAAATTACTTCTGATTATGAACTGTACCTTGCTTAACCATTTAAATACTTTTGCTTACTTGTAGGTTTTTTTGTAATGTTTTGGACTGTTCTAAACTTTTGATGTGTGAAATCTTTCAGTGGGTGTTTCATGCTGCACCAGTGTTTCCAGAAATGAATGTTCAGTGATCTGGAGTACAAGTCTCAAAGCAACTTAAATTTGGCAGTTAATACATGGGTCCCACTGGAATTTCACTTCTGAAGTGAGCTGAACTAAAATGTGTCTTAATAGTCTGTGATACAAATGGATTTTTTAAATCTTACAGTACTTTCTTCTTGAGTGCTTCAGATAATTTTGAGTAGTAAATTGTGATTTCCTTTTCTATTTTTCAAGCTGGTTTTAATCTAAAGCTATGTAAATTTGTTCTCCCATTCCTAGTGGGCCATAAACTGCAAAAAGAAACAGTGCTTTTTGTGTGTTCCTGGTAGTTTTTCTTCACTTCTGACATACTTGTTAACTGAATTAGCTGAATAAGTGAAGGAAATATTTTTTCTGTGCCTGCCCAGAAGCGAAAGAATTAAACAAAATTTTGAAAGTAGTTAAGAGGTACATTAATTATTTTATCACCCTATGTTATGGGCAAATGAAATTAACAAGGGTGATGTTAAAGTGCAGAATTTCCAAAAATATGATGGGAAAAGTTTGTGTGGTATTGTGTTGAAATGATTATGTGTGCATACATTTCGAGAAGCTTCTGAGATGATCCGACATCAAGGTCTTAAAAATAAGCCTAACACACTCCTCTGGAATTTTAAATGGTATATGTAAGAAAAAAAAAATTCTGGGAATTTTTCTGTGTCATTCCATCCAAGGTAACAAGTGCTTTTATAGTGGCTTCCAGTCTTTAAGAAAGTTGCAGAGCTCTGACCTTGGAAGATTTTGACAGTCAAGTTATTCCCTCTTCCCTAATCAGTTTGTGTCAAAACGCATTTATGGTAAAATACATTTATAATTATACAGCTAGCAGTTTCTCCTCTCCTCCTGCAAAAAGTATTCCTGAAGCTCAAGTAGGTCAAAAACTGTCTAATGGAAAGTTTTTTGGTATCTGATGCTGGATAAATAAATCTTCTGAGAGGTGAGCACTTGCCATCTTCATAAAAACATGATAAATATTCTACTTACTGACACAAATTGCTTTGAGGAAATATTTCTATATTGGATATTGGTTTTGATACTAGGGAAAAATAGTTATATCTCTTTCAAAAGCTTTGGAAAATGGTAGGAGCAATTCTGTCCTAAGTCTTTCCTGGTGTTTCTGTGGTTTCAGCTGGGTCAGTTAGAAATTTGAAGTAAACTTCCAGCTTGTTGATGTTTTTATGTTCATTTTCTTTCATTTTGAATGTGTGGATCTTTACTATTGTTTGGGATGAAAATTTCTTTCACTAATTCAATTTTCAAGTAGACTATGGAACTCTAACAGTGAAGTGCTTATTTTTTAAAAAATTATTATTTTTAAAAGAGGTTAATCATGAGGAGAGCTACTTGCTTGTCAACAGGTCTAACAAGAAGAGGAAGGAGTTTGTACTTAATCTGAAATGCAGTAGGAGAGGAATGCCCTTCAAAGCTTTCTAGCTCTGAGGTTGATACCCCCCTCCCCCATCGGTGTTGAAAACAGTTTCTGCAGGGCATGAAAAACAGGTTTTTATTTAGGTAATGCTTCTCTGGAAATAAACTTTAAAAAGACTAAAAGAATAACAGTTTTTGGAGATGTTCAGTTTTGAAAAGCAAAGATTTGAATGCTTGGAAGAAAGGCGCACCAGCCCACTCAAATGGGCTGCTGCTTAGGATGTACTTAATAATAATGTGGGGTTTTTTTGTACAGACTTCTTAGATTGCCTGCTAGAGAAGCTTATCTTAAATGTCACAGCTGCCTTTTAAAAGTTGACTGGTATAAGGATATGCTGTATAGTAAGTTATCTTAACTGCTCGGAGTAGCTGCAAACAGCTGAGGGACCTACGATTGTCAGATGAATTCTTGCCTTGTAGCTGACGGGAGAGTCCTGCTTGTTTCAAGAAAAGTGAAATACTTGTGACCTGTGCAATCGATACCATTTGTTGAAACATGCATACGCTAAGTGATGTTGTAAATGACAGACCTCCCTCGGGTTCAGCTGCTCAAGGATTATGAGGAGTTACTTCCTGTAGGGATTGGGAAGTTGTGTGGGCTGGTGCTCTGGAGAGGAGACACGCTGAGTAAAGATGGGTGGGTACAGAGATTGAGAATTTCCTTCCAGGATCAGAAGAGAGGGACTGCAGAGGGACCTGCAGACATCCTGGGACAGCACTCAGGTTAGTGGTCTGGGGTAAATGATGGAGAGGGGAATTTTCTGTTATGATATGCCTGAGGAAGGTTGGTTGAGGGGGAAGCCTACTACTGATTTGAGACTTATCTCTTCCAATCTTAGGTGTGGCGTAACAACTATTCCACAACTATTCCGAGGTGATAAGGACACTTGTGATTTCTTTTTCTCTCCTTCCCCAGCCCACCTCACTCCTTTCATGTGGGTGTGTACACACATACATCTGTTACTTATATTCTGTCAGCACTGGAGGAGAGCCACATGCAGCTGTCTGAAAAGTGGCAGCTTTTAATAGGTTGGGATCTTGACCAGATAAGTGGTTTGTAGATCTTCTATGGCTTGGTTTTACTCAGTTATTTTGCTGATAGTAAACTTGTCCTGTTAGCAAGACCAGGATGTAGAAAATAGACACGAGCTAGGATAACTCTGGAAGGAAATATTGATTTATTGGTTTCAAAAGTGATGAAAAGCTCAGTTGTATTTAAGAAGAAAAGGGCTGTTGAACTGTTACACCTGGAAGAATGCAGTCTAATGACTTTTGACTTGAGAATCTTTACTGGAAGTGGTGGGTCAGCAAAATGTTGAAAAATATCTCAAATCCTACTGGTTTTCCCTATTGTTGTGTTGGTTGCTAAACTCTCTCACCATAATCCTGCATGGTTTCTGAACTGCCTGAGTAGCTTTGCAGCGTGGCTGGCAGGGCTTTGTCCAGAGGAATCCGCTCTGATGTTCAGTGCCAGCCATGTCTGTGTTTCTATGACCATTTTGTAGGTTTCTGTCATCTGGGGGGCCCAGACCACTACAAATACAGTGTGTGCATCCTACTCTTCGTGGGGAGACTTCCATCTCAGCTACGTACAAACCAAGTTTTGAGAAAAAGCTAACTGACTCCTGTCAAAAAATATTTAACTCTTTCAAGTTTACATCTGTGCTCTTAACAGATGAAATGACACAGTGATTTCACTGGGTATTAAACAGTAACTTCATTTTAAAATGCTTTGGTTTTATAACAAGTATTTAAAAAAAGTTCTTGCAACTTCAGCTGAAAACTTCAAAAATGCCTTTGTAAAAACCAAACATGAATGGCTTGTGAAAAGAAAGCTGAAAAGAAAAAGCATCAGATACTCAAATGATTAAAATGTCTTATGTTCTAAGGTTGTCTTAATATTTCAACTAAAATTTTGTGCTTGATTGAGGGTTTGTAATAGATTGTGAAACTGTTTTGTGGTCGGGTTTTTTTCCTTGTTTTTTGATTATTGCACTGAGGCAAAAGACCAAAATGTGTTTTTTTTCCTCTCAGACTTAACACTTTCAAACCTGCCTGTTCTCTTCTGCTGCGCAGCACTGCGGATGCTGCTGCCAGCTCCATCTGAGCACTTGGAATGAGCTCGCCTCAGCGAGTGTGACCTTGCTGTGGGCTGCTGCAGGTGAGCTGGCAGCTGAAATAAGGCATTCCTGTGCCTACTGCTTCCTACTTGAGCCGTGTTTTGGAAAAAACAGAGCAACACCTCTCACAGCAGACTGTTCAGAGAGGAGCAGGATGAGGGACCCAAGCTGTTGGGGTCTGTCCTCAGGAATAAAAGGAATAATTTGGGAGGCTGCCAAAACTGCCATCGGTTGGGCCGATGCAACCCAAGAGAGTGATGTGTTAAAGAATGTGCTCTTTGCTGCATTGTAGACTCGGGGTGGGAGAGGCCCCTCCTCCTCGCTGGGCATCAGGACTTTAGTGCTTGTGGAGGGTTGACTTCAATTTAAAGGGTTTCTTAGTGGCTTTTTTTGTTTGTTTGCTTGCAAATGAACCACTACTCCAAGGTCATTTTGGCAGGCTGAGAGCTAGAAAAGCAGCAAAAACGAAACCTGTGCGAAAGATGTTGCTTCCAAGTAAGGGAATTGAAGCTGTCGCCACGTTTCTATTAACAGAAGAATGTGTACTGTGCTAGCTTTGCTCCGTGAGAGAAAAATCTGGTGGCTGTGGTTGTCTGTTGATTGTTCCCCTCACAATCAGTGCTATATCTGACAATTGGTGGTCTGAGGAGGGGAGGGCGAGGCAGTCTTGGAAATTGTTGCCTATTGTTGAAGATGTTGAAATCGTTTTTACACATATTCCTTAATAAAGAGGTTTCAAGCAGCACGAAGACTCCCCTTTCAGGAATCTGCTAAAGTGACAGTGCTCTGTTCCAAGCAGAGAGCAGCTTTCCCCAGAAATTGGATTATGCTTAGATTTATAGGAGGGCCAGATGTTCTCACTACTTAGATTAACACTCAAAAAGAAAAGAAAAAAAAAGAATGAAAGAGCCACATAGAGAAACTGGGTTCAAGCATTCATTCAAACTCTGAATGATACCTGCAGTTTTAGTTTACTTTATAACCTGCTTTCCTTATCTCATTTTAGTTTCAAAACAAGCCCTGAGTCATACATTCTTGTTCTAAATCTAAGTTGGAAGACCTGAGGGCAGCCTCTGCAGGGTTCTGCTGTGCCACAAGAGGGCATTTTTGGTGCCAGCTTTGTGACTATTAAGGAATAAATCTATTTTTTAAATGTCTCACTTCAGATTAATTAGCCTTGAAAAACAGTTGAAGGGATGCATCTTTTCTCCAAGCTCCTTAGTTTCATAACTAAGAAAAGAACAGGTTTAGATCTTTGTTTTCCTAGATAACATGGGATTGTTGAATGATTTTTGTAATTACATACAGCCTGAGAATTCAGAGTAGAATTGTGGTGCATTTGGAGTTTTGTGTCTGGTGAAGTTTATTTAAATGATCTGCCTAGTATTGATTACAAGGAGTTAAGTTGGACATTGAAGAAGATAACAATGCTAGACCTGTTTTTCCTTTTAGGACCAGTAACTTTAAATAACATGGTTCGGTGTGGGAGATGGTGATAATAAGAACAGTGTATCCTTTTCTTCTGTTTATATGGAATATGAGGCCAGTAAAAACAGAGGTGGTGTGCTGTAAACACAGCAACATATAGTGCTTTGAATATTGCAAGATATCATTATGCAAACATTTTACAGACTTTGCATTTAATCACCGAAGATCAGCGCTGTTGTAAATGGCAGAAAAAAAACTTCACTTGCCATTTAATTTGGATTTAATTTAATTTGGAGCTGCTCACCCTTTGCAGTGGGATGAGCTACTGCTTTTTTCAGTCAGCCCTAGAAGAGCTGTTGCTTCTCCTTGTGCGTGGGGGTGTCTGTGATGCCTTGATGGGGCTTCCTAAAAAACAAAATTAAGAGAATAAAAGTGGTTATATTTATTGAAGGACCTTCAGGTACATTAGGGCAGTCAAAGCCCCCAGGGGTTACACCCAAAATGGATGACAGGGTCACAGGTTTTCATACTTTTATAAGTTTGGTCCATTTGCATATCGGGGGTTAATCCTCCAATTACAGCTTCAGGTAATGAAGTCACTTACCCCAGGATTGCTCCCCCCTAACCCACTTCTGTTTACATTTCTTGGGGCCTGAGACAGTAAGGTGTCCTTGAATTTCAGGCCTAGAGAGGAATTGTTTTGTCTGACCAAAATGGGAGAACAGTAGCTAGCAGTCTATATGGAGTTTAGAATTATACACTGAAGAATTGCAGGATATGAAAAATAGGCAAGCTAAAATCCTAAGGCATGCTCTGCGTGGGATTGCTCCATGGAGTGCCTGGGATGTGCGGGTGCCTGTTCCTGGGAGCACGCATCCTCCGAGCAACACGGAGGTGTCCTGGCCTGGGCTCCTCTGAGGTGAGAGGCTCCATTCCCTCCTTCATCTCCATCCCCAAACCTGTCATGTGATAAGGGGGCTCCGCTCATGAGAGAGCTGCAGGAGCAGTGTGCCAGAAGAGTTTATCCCAGTTGAAATACATCTGTTTTTGAGCACTCCTCGGGAAATATGGCTGCAAGGAAGAACATCTAAGCCAGATGAATTGTTCTGGCAGGTTTGGGTTGTTCTGCCAGCTCGACTGATCTTCAGGGGCTTTCCGATCTCATTGAAGGCAGAACATAATTGTGGTAGGAGTTTGTTTGTTTGTTTGTTTTTTAAAATATGAGGATTTAAGCTTTGCAAACCGTTGCTCATGCTCTCAGGTTGGTGGGCCAAACTTGGGATGGAGACACTAGCAAATACGAGAAAAGGAGCAGTGAGGGCTTGGAAAGTTGACACAAAATTTCTGTCTGTAGCAAAAATTGGCTGTATTCTTTTAATGTGATTTTTTTGCTCCACCAAATTCACATTTAGAATTAAAAAAACCCCAACCTTTTTTTTAATAGCCAACCTGTGCATTATTAAATTTCAAGATAATATCTGATCTCTATCCATATAAGCTGAAGTTAGGGAAAGACGTTAGGAGAGACCTTTACCTTTATTTACTTCAGTCACTTGGTATTTTATTCTCCAGTTCAGAAATCAAATTTATACTGAAATTGTGCCTTTAAAAGTTAGCAAGTGGTGTGCTCTGCATCAGGAAAACAGCTGTGCTTTTCACTTGGTTCTGCAGCATCTCTGCATGATTGTTTAGAGGATGTCTGAAGCCTTCTGAGTACTTCATGTGGAGGGGTATGTTGGCACCAGTAATTTCTATACATCAGTTAAATAACTTGTAATAGTGCTATCCAGTTAGATTTGGCATGGTTCATTATGAAAAACAGGAATTACTCTGCTGACGTAGTTTTCTGTGGGGGATTTTTTTTTCTTGTGCTGTATATTTTTCCTGAAATTTATGTGCTTTTGTATATGATGTACCTGTTTTTGTGGCTTGCTTGCTAATAATTGGATTACTCCATTGCTTGGTTTGGTTTTTATTTGTTTTGGGTTTTTTTTCCTCCTTTAAAAGAAAATCTACTTTATTGGCTTTAAAAAAGAAAACTCCCTTGTAATGCATGTGCTTTGAAAGAGAAAGTGGCAAACTAAATAGGTGCTGACAGAAAGGATAACCTTAACCTTAACGTTACCTTTACAAAAAGCCAGAACAACCAGCTGAGTTCTGTAGTGCTCCTGTGTCTTCTAACAACTTCATTTTGAGGTTGTTACAGAATTTGAGTATTTTTGCAATGAGAAGGTATATGTGTTGGTAACTCCTATTGTTTACTCTTAAGGAACAGTGTTTCAGTCATTAGAAAGAGTTCATTAAGACTAGGGTGGCAATTAAAAACCTTTATCGTATGCCTATTTTTAAACCTTTTTAGTGTGCTTTTGTATAGAAATGCAAAAATAACTCATTCCAAACTAAAGGTCTATTCTTTTCACAGTGCTGAGGGTTACAATAAAAAATGTAGACAGCTGCTGGAGATTTGGGTTTATAGATGCTTTTAGAGAGATTCTGTTGAATGAATAAAGGCTAATAAAGTGTTTGCAGTCTTTGGCTAGCCCTGCTTGGATTCTTAAAGCGTGCTCATATGAGAAGTGCTGGCATAATCGACAGCAAGTAATTATTGTTTTGAAAGTCTTAATTGGGGCTTGGCATGGATTACTCATGGAATCTTTGTTGTTTTCCTCTATAAATTCTGCTATAAATTGGTGTTGAGCTGCAGGGGAAGCTGGTGGAAGTCCAAAGGTAGACCCCTATGCAGCAGATGTACTTGCCTGCAGACACATACATGACTTGAAACTCATACATACTGCCAATAAAGCACCTTTCAAAAACCTTTTTCTTATCACCTAGAGTCTGGGAAGTATGACAAGTTATGCTAGCTGTATTTAAAAACAAACATACCCTCCCTCTTCCCACACATGCGCATGTGGAAATGACAGGACTTAACATTTGTATCGGCACAGAACTGCAGAACTCATGTTTGTGCACAAGCGAAGTAAAAATCATAGTGAGTTTGTGGAAAACAAGCATAAAATGTCTTGGCAGAGGGCATGCTTTGGATTGCAAGGTTTTATGAAGATGCTACTAGTATAGTAAATATTCTAGTGGAGAGCTAGCCAACAAATCAAGGAGTAGATTCCAGGCAAGTTCCAGTAAAACATCAGTGTTACTTCAAATTGTTAAAGTTCTTGGATACTGTGATAAAGGGCCTGTTGTAGTGTAAAGTATTTGCAGTCAGCCTTATTCAGACACAACAATGATTGCTTTTGTTCATATATGTGATGTAAATGGCAGTTTTCAACTTCTTCGTAACTTCTGGTGCCTTCAGAATGGCTTTGGAAAATAACATCTTCAGATAAGATGATTGGTTATTGAATGGGCTGGATATTTTTCATAATAGTTTTCTCATTATACACTAGAATAAAAAATACTTGCTTGAAATACTTTAAATAATAAATGCTGTGTTTATTTTTGAACCACTGGAACAGTGAAGGTTGTGTTTATGTGTTGCCCAAGAAATTTTTTCCTTTTTGCAGTTCATAAGAGGAGAGAGAGAGGGAAAGAGTGGAGGGATATGTACAGAATGTGAGCAGCTGTATGTGTGTGATGTTTGGACATGAGCTTTTCCAAGGATGGTTAGGAGATTACTCAGTTGTATACTGGTAAACGAGGAAACATTAAGTCCCCACTTTGCTTCTGTGACTGCTGAATTACTTGGTGTGGAAAAAATACAGTAGCGATCAAAACAAACAGTGTATCACTACAGGGTATAACTAGAGCATGTCTACTTGGTGGTTTAAAGCCAGGGCCAAATCCTGGGAATGTTGGTTTAGCCAGGATGCACATGTTCATACTTGCAGTGCTTTTCAGTATGTCACGTGCTGCCATTCTACTGCAGACAAAATTGTTTGGTGTAGTGAATACAGTACCTCAGCATAGGCATCGTGCTTTTGTAAAATCCTCTGTGTGTGACATTCCAGGAATTTGAAAAGGACAAAGAAAGGGGGAGAACACTTTAGTTAGGCTGGAGAAAATATCTGTGTAACTGGAACTGAGTATCTTCGTGTGTATTCCTTAAATATATGAATGGTTTGCAATTTCTGTGTGTAAAGTACTAGAACAAGACCAGAACAGTGGCACCACATGTATCAAAGCTGTGCTTGTTTATGAAGTCTCTCCTACAACTATTTAATAAATAGGAGAACAGTGAAGTTATTAAAACAAATAGGAGTTGATTTTCCTATTACTCAGCACATGTATTTGGTTGTTTTTTACTTCATCTCTGCATCATTTATTACAATTGGCATGAAATCAGGTGTCTGTACTGTCTCTGTGCTGGTTATATACACTGCTGTAGGTGTGGGCAGATGCATTTACTGGCCTGTTTCACTCATAGTTTTTATGAGAGGGAGAAATCTTGAAATATAACAGATGATGTCTGACTTGGTTAATGAATGTAAGGTTATTTAGTGATGATTCAGCTGGTGACCTTGAAGATTGCCTTTTTAGAAAATGAAATTTCTTCAGCAGTTAATATTCAAACTTGTCATCCATTTTGAGGCATTTGTTGAAGCCTTTTGTTTTTAAGCTACATGATTAAGTTAGATGATAAGATTATGTGTTCACAATTTCGCATCTTCCTACAGCTGGTCTTCTGTCAGTACTTAAAAAGATCAAATTTATATAGCTAAACTACTCAAAGCAAGAAAATAGGTTTTTTCTGTTTATTTCTGAACAATGTAATAACCATATGTGTTTCTTAGGTAATTAAATTTTAGCCTAAAACTTTGTAACAATACATGCGTTTAATTTTGTGTGGAAGATTTAGGTAAACCACCCTGCTGTGGTTTAGGTTAGTACACCTGGGCATGTTTGTCCTATCTTACCTCTTCTGAAGTCAGTGTAGTGTAATTGTTGCCTTGAGCATGAGGATTTGTGAGGTCTGTGTAATTGTCAGGGTAGCTGAGATCTTGTGTGACCATAAATTCAGTTGCATCATGTGAGCATAATTAACTCTCATTATGTGTGCCTCATAAGTTCCATTCAGTTATCTGAGTTGTAATCAGCTGAAAAAGTGGTGGAGGTACTGTGTGCACCAGCCACGCAGAAGAAATGTAGGAATGTGTAAACAGCGGTGTGGTTTGTGCTGGGAAGGGCTGCACCTCAGGGGCCGGCGTGGAGCAGCACTTCAGGACGAGGGAGCCGAGAACCCAGCAAGGACAGAAAAAGTCTCAGTAAGTCAGAACAGCGCTGGCTGAAACTACACGCAGAAGGAGAGACACGGGAAATGTTACGGTGTGAAGGAGTGGGATGGTGTATGGCATTTTTTCCTGTTAGCTCCATAGCTATGGATGTGCCCATTGCTCTCCTGGAATGATTGGTGTGTTCCTGTTTTAGTTCAAGCAGGCAGTTTGAGAGCTTCGCATCTCGCTTGTAGCTGAGGTCCTGAATTTGGAACTACACTTTTGAGATGCCATGACCCTCACCTCCAGCAGGTCCTCCTTGCATATGGTGTTTTACCAGAATGTGCATCATCCTTCCTGATGGCTTTTCTACCAAAGTACCCATAAATAGTGAGTATTAGCAAATGTACGTAAAGATAGGAGGCAAAACTTACGTGGGAAGTAGAGGATAACTTTGAAGGATAAGTGGTACTACCACACTCTTAAGTTAGCCTACTTAGAAGATTTGCTGGATGGTAAATAACTAAAGGCTTTATTCTGTCATCTTTAAATCTCATGCCTTGACTTTTTCCAGAAACTTTCTGTTCTCTGAGGTAAATCCACAGTATCTGTCTTTATTGTTTCCTTTTATACGAACTTTTAACAATAGCCTTTCAAGTAAGTTGATTGTGCTGACAGTTGTGAGAAATAATTCATAAGTGAAATTTTAATGGATGGAAAATGTGGAATATTAAATAATGGGTCACTCAAATGGGTCTAAGGAAAATCTAAATGTCTTGAAAATTAATGTAGTTACAATCTCATAAACCCCAGGCTTGTTACAGATTCATTTTTGCATGCTGTTACATTCTTGACATGCATTTCTCCTACCCTGCAGTTTAACTTTTTCTAAAGTATTCTAGGGATTATATTAAAACTGGGAAAGCTTGGCTGTCAGAGTTCTGCATTTTAAAATGGGATACTTTGATTAACGAAACGTAATTTCTGTCTATATAGAAAATATTGTACTTTGACATATTTTGGTAAAGAGTTAACCTTTCAGGCTGTGTAGACATTGTAGCAAAGGCTGTGGTTGCTGGTATGGTTCTGGAGTTTTGTGAAGATCTGCAGTAAGTGGAAAAAGGGACAGAAAGGTCAAAAGGGGGAATTGTCTTAAAAACAATATTTTGCTCTTTTAAACTAAGGTTTGGGCAGTTTTCATTCATACTTGTTATATGTTTGTATGCATCTCTTTGCTTGAAAAATAAAGCTGAAGTGGGAGGTAAACAGGGTTATATTTATTTATCAGGTAGGGCATTTGTTACTCTCTGTGTTTCTTGTTTTTTTTTTTCCCTGTTATTCTGTTTCTGGTTGGCTTATTCCCCGTCTCACTACCTTCAGATTCCTTGTCTCCTTCTCGCCCAAATTTTTTGAATAGTGTTTTAAACAATGTCATTCCAAACTGGTTACGTTTAGTCATCTTTTGCTTCAGTGTGATGACTAAATGTTGTGAGTTGAGGTTTTTGTGGTGTTGTTTTTTTTTTCTCCAAACTTTAGAGTTTGAATTAACTCCTTTAAATATTCTGGGTGACTTTGTTATAGCCAGAATCAAATGGCTACATTGTAATTCAGTGTACCCTCCCCATGTGAAGTTACACAATGTGCAGTGCCTTCCTTTTTAAAATAATTTCCAAATTGGAGTCCTGCTGTACATGACTCCCGTACTCCCTGCTGATCTAGGACAAGCTGCAGTCCTGCCTTAGAAAATGGGTAAATGCTCTTTGGCTAGACTTTCTTGTGATACCAATCCAGCCATTTAAACGTGTTTTCAGTTTTGGCATAGGTTAGGTCTAATGGTGTTCACTTCCTTTATGCTGTGGGATATTCCTAATGTAATCTGATCCTGAAGGCTCCAATCTAAGAATTATTATTTTCAGTATCTCTGTATTCCTATTTCTACAAACTTCTCCCGTGGCACAGCTGTGTTTTCAAAAAAATGCTGTGATAGCAGTTGCTGAACAGCATTTTTAATATCTATTTAATTTTATTTTTTGTACTATATATGTAAGTTTTATGAGAGGGAAGCTTCCAAGTATTCAGTAAATGTTGCACAATTCTATGCGTATCACAATAAATACTGTGTGGCTTGAGGGTATTCAGTACTATGCTGCTCTCGGCTGAAGAACAATAGCTATTCATTTAATAAATTACTTTGGTAGTTAATATTTTAGCTTATAAATCTTTTCAGTACAGTCTGAGAATGAACAGAAGTATGGGCAGAATACTTTATATAAAAATACACAATGTGTGTATAAATACAAATATACATGTGTATTTGCATATAAAGCCATATGGTACAGTTATATTTAAAAATGTAAATCCATACAATTAATCCCAAAATTACTTTTTGTCCTGTCCATTACCAAGTTTTACATTTAAAAACATATTTTTACAATAGCATTCATAAATACAAGTGTAAATAACTGAAATGCTTTTTAATTGCCCTGTAGTTTATTTAACATAAAGAAGCAAAATGTTTATGAAGAATTAAGTGGGATCAGTTTGAAGTGTGCTTTTACATTGTTGGCTGTTACTTCAGTGGAAGTGTTGTTCTGGTTCTGCCTTTTAGCATCTGTCATTCCTAGTGCAATTTTATTCACTAAGATTGTGTTTTAAGACATTTTTATGTGGGTATTTTCTAGGAATGTCTTCACCAAGAATGATGAATTAACGTTTTCAGTAGAATTAAGGGTTTTCTTACCCCATAAGAGGGGAAAGAGCGATGGTGCTGAGGGTGCCCAGAAGGCTTGTGTCCTGATATGACCGTGTGATGTCAGCTGCTTAAAAGGATAAGTGTGTAAAACCAAGTGCTCTAAACTCTATGCCATTGTCAAACCACGCTTAGTCTTGTGGGGACTCGGTTATTTTATGACTGCCCAGTTGGCAAGTGTGATCAAACCCATGGCTCTTCTCTTGAAGCCGTCAGCTAGAAATCATCCACAGATTTACTTCTTGTCTAGCTGTAAGTAACATGGAGATGACACCTGAGAAAGCCACTTTGGGGTTCATTTATAGGGAGCAGAATGTCATTTCCGGGGCTACTTCACATATCTTGATGCCTAAAATAGATCAGGTGACTTGTTCCCCCAAATTCGCTTTCTCTCCACTGTGAAACGCAGGGGACTGCAATGCAGTGATTAGCTCAGCTGCTGATGCTTAGAGATACAAGAATGTGTCTTGTGTGGAAACTTAACGTGCAGCTGCTTTCTACCAATTCACTGTGCAGCTGGTACCTGGTTGGTGGTGGGTCTTTTGGTACAGGGCTGGAGAAGTCACTTACTTGGGTAGAGAACTTTTCTTAAATGCTTTCAGTAAAGATCCTCAGATTAATACCTACGTGTTAACTGCTGTCCTTGTTGATTTGGGTCCAGAGAGGAGAACTCTCTCCTTGCTGTGCAGTATTTTCAGCTTTCTACCAGTCTGGGACTGATGAAATAACAAGTATTTATAAAAGAAAACAGTCATGCTGTCTTTCTTAAAATTCATATTATTATTTCAGAACAGACAGTTGCTTCTGTGGTGTAACACTTCATGGGTTTTTCTTATTTAGATAATCTGGGATTAAACAGAGTTTTGATTTTAAATAGTGTCTGAACACAGATTCAGTTACCTTGCTATTTTTCAATGTTCAGTTTGGCCCTCAAGTGTTTTCTGCCTGCATACAATTAAACTGTTCAACAAAGACCTAGTTTTGCCTCTCATTTGTGACAATAGCTGTTGTGAGCGTTCAGATTCCTAACAGCTAACAAAATACTGTCAGCGGGAGTATCTAAGTGAAAGACAAAGAACTAGAGTCGTGTAAGTCAGAAAATCCATGAATAAATCATTACGGGTACTGCAGTACCTATTTTGAAAGTCATATTATTAAAAAAAAGTCTTTCTTTTTCCCCCCTTCATTTCAGTAGATGTTCACCTTTTTCAGGTTATAAAATGTATGGGGTGAAGAACCAAGACTTTTTAAAAAAACAAGTGACCTTGGGTAGTTCTGTACTTCTGTCTTCTGTATGGTACCATTTCTCAGGTCCCCTCACTCCATCGTAGCCGTATGCCTTGTGTATTCTGAGAGGTTTTAAATAGTGCCCTGGGAAGGTTGTTTTTGCTTCCTAAGGTTTGGAATTTCTTTCTTAGGTTACTGTTGTGGTTGGGGGGGGGTGTTACGTGCTTGGTTGAAGTAGCTTTTGCCAGCAGACAGAGGGCTACTTACAGCTGTTGTGTGAGAGTGGAGGAGGCAAAGGAATTAACATGCGCCTGTTTCTGAGCATCTCTGGGAAACAAAGGACAAGGAGAGTAAATTGTGTCCTTTCTCCACTCTAGGTCATTAAAGGTCTAATCTGAAGCTTGCTGGTTTCGGTGAGTTTTGGATTACTGCATGGCTGAGTTAGAGGCAAGTTAATTCAACAGCTTCCATTTCATTAGAAGGAAAAGGTGTGAAGTCTTTTCCTGATGGCTGTGGATGAGCACACCACAAATTGGCTGGCTAATAAGTTTCAGTGGGGCTCAAATTAATGTAGGAGTGAGCTGTCAGTGAAGCGGATGCCGACATTTCCACGGTATCTTTCCTTTGCAGCCCTTTCCTGACCAGCCCTGGAACACTTGTTTGGCAGCCTGATGCTCCAGCTCACACTTCTTTGCTCTAGCTGAGAGGCATTCCTGTGGGAGGCTGGTTTCAGCTGAGTCACTTCTCCTTTGCTTTGCTGCAGGGCTGCACAGGCACCAGTACCAGTGCAGAGGAAGCATTGGGAAGGCAGGAGGTGGGACTGTTCCTTTCAGTAGCAGTGGCATCTTTGTTGGACTGCTTAGCTTTCTAGAAAATGATAACGTTCAGTGGAGCTGCATGACAGATGAGAATTAAGTAGAGCGCGTCTTAGAGATTTTGATCTCCCAGAAGAGCAGACGTTCCTTGAGATCTGGCAGTTTTCCTTGAAGTTTAGTTTATACAATTCCTTTCTGCAGTAATTTTATTTAACTTTTTATTACGTTAATTTTCTTAGATCCCTCTTACCTAGCCTTTGCTTTTTATGCCTGTCACTTCCCTCAGCAGAACTAAAATAGCTCCAGTTAAATGAAAACAATGGATAATTAAAATTAAGTAGTTTTACCTATGAAAGCTTACCTTGGATTTCACGTGAGCTTTAAAATGAAGTTACTATGCCAAAAGTCCTTTGACAGAGATAGGAAAAAGTAGCAATTGGCTAAACAACGCCTTTGTTAAAGCTTTATTGGAAGAGCATAAAACTTTGGTTTTTAAAAAATGGGCACTTTATGAATGCTTACTGTGTCTGGGAAGACACAATAAGGAGGCTCTCACACCTGCCAGGTTCAGCAGAAAGGAGGGAATGACTTTTATTATTGACATATCTCACATTCTTATTCAATTCCCAACTCCACAAGGGATTGGAGGACATGTCACTTCCTTCTCAATCCCACTGGAGAAAAAAGATGCTCATCAAAATTCTCTTATCACAAAAGGAATGAAAACCAGAAAATACCGTTAAGTAAACATCGGCTATTATTTACATGAAATTGTGTGAAAGAATCTGACTCCAAGGTTAAAAACAAAAGGCTTAGCAAAAACCAGGGCAACATGCTTACAGACAATGAATGTCTTGTGAAGTTTAGGATACAGATATGAATTCTTTTAATATAGTTTAGACTTTAATGTACTGTTTATGGAAACTGAAATAGGGATATGCAGGCACCCAGGTTAGATCACTGATGTGTTCTGATATGTACTTTAGGTTTGTAGAATTTTCTTGGGATTAGTTTGTTTTGCTACTTTTCGAGATGGGGAAACATTTCCTTTTCAAGAACTTTGCAAAACACCAAGCCATTGTTTTGGTACATGGAGAGTTACTACTGTAAAAAACTTGATATTTTTGTCCTTTTTTTAAAAAAAACAAGGAATACAAAGAAGCATTCAAATCTACAGCTGTGGTGGGAGGATGTGCTTTGCGCGGGGACACCGCGGTACATTCCATCTCATGGAATGCACTTGGTGTGACATTTAACAAAATGTGTTGCTTAACAGCTTCAGGAAAGAAAACAGCTTCAGGAAAGACCAGCTAAATTGTAAAGATGACTGCAATGGGAGCCCTTCCTGCAAGAGGGCGTGCCTTCCTTAGAGTTCTGCAGAAGGCATTTACTGGTAATGTAGAGAATGGCACTGTGCTGCTGGACAGCGTTCTTGAAGCATTTGTGGATTAAACCAAATTACAGGAGGCACACGTGTGTGTATCCCAGAAGGCAGAAGGATTACCTGTCCATATATAGTTCCTGGTGAGCAAATTGAAGTGATTCATTTGAACAAATAGGATAAATTGTTTATTGTTTTTCAAATGTTTGTGTAGTCGTGTTTAAAGCTGCAGCTAATCTGCAATCTTCTGCTGTCTGCTTTTTATGTTAATATGGAGTTATTTTGCAAAGATCTAGCAAGGAAATCCATTATAGGGTTTATTGATCTTTGTGGTATTGACTGCCTGCAAAATAGTTTCCACAGATGGCAAAACAAAATCATATTTTTAACTTGAGGTGGTGAATTTGAATGTTGCCTACATCTGTTTCGTAATGAAATCCAACGAGGAGCATAGGAATTATGAGTTGGGCTGTAGTGTTTTGTTGTTTTGTTTTGTAACAAATCTTACTTGAATATTTCTTAAACCCTAAAAGTTTTATTAGATAAAGTGTATCTATCTCTGTGCTTTTGGGAGGGGGAGAGTTGGGAACAGTAACTTTTTATCTGCAAAAAGAAATTATATTGGTAGAATGTAGTGGTGATTATGGCATAAAATCAGTGAGAAATAATTCCAAAATCAAACTCCAGTGCATCAGTTGTGAGGATTTCTAAATAACAGAATACTGTTTAATGTAAAAAGAAAAAAAAATTGTAGGAATGAGGGATTTCCTTTAAAATGGGCCCGTCACACATTTGATTCCCTGCATTTCTTCTTCACTGGAAATACCAGATTGCAATTAATGCAAGATAGCAATTATTTTAGGTGTCTCTATTTTGATGAGGGGCTACAATTTTCAGAATTATTAAAATAGCTCAGAAAGAATTTTCTGAAATTACAGAAGAAAACAAGTTAGAGAGATTTTGTCTAAATCTGACTTCGGAACTGGCACGCAGGAAGAATATAAAATGTTATGTTTAAACGTGTGCTTTAAAGAAGACAGGTTTAAGCCAAGAAAATTTCTTGATGAATCTGTGGAAAACATTGGTGTGTGGTTCTATTTACGTTCATGAGTATTCCTGAGACAGTGGGAAAACAGAAATACTGGGATAAAATGTAGTTTGAAAACATTCTTATCAAAGCCTGTTTTATAGGAATGACATATTTTTAAAACAGAAATAAGTTATACTTCTTGTGCCGGTGAAAGCACAATAAAGGACACTCTCACACCTGCTAGGTTCAGCAGAAAAGAAGGAAAAGAGAGAGTTTATTTACATTTATCATACTTCATAAGATTCTCAACTCCACAAGGGATTGGAGGACATGTCACTTCCCCCTCAATCCCACTGGAGGAAAAGGATGCTCATCAAACTTTCTCTTATCACAAAAGGAATGAAAAACAGAAGACGGTTAAATAAACACTGGCCATTGTTTACATAAAACTGTGTGAAAATTCTTTGACTCCAAGGTTATAACAGACGACTTAGCAAAAAACAGAACAACAACTTCTTACTTGAAAAATCTCAGTGCTTGTATCTCTCTGAGATAGACAATGAGCATCAATGATGTAATTTTCCATTTCTATCTCTGTTAAAGCTTCATCTTTATTTGGAGTGGGAACATTCAGCTTCATGAAAATAATGAAAGTGTTCTAGTCTTCTGGAGAGTGCACCCGGAGGACCAAAGGAGCTCTGTGTATGAGGAGGGTCTTTTTGGAGTTTGTTGAAACTGATTTTTGTCAGATCTGTTTCCAGATGATGGTTACAAGGAACTTGTAGTTGGCAAAGTATGTTGAGGCTTCCATAATTCTTTTTGTCAGCCTGTACTTTTCTGCAGGAGCCCGTCAGCCCTTATTAGTGAACCATCTTATTGTGATATGCTAGTTCTTGGTTTTGAGACAAGGACTATCTGTTCCTGACCCTGCTTTCCTGGTACTGTGTGTTCTGGGAAACTTGAAGGTGTGAAATTCTCTCTTGGTGTAGATTCTGTCTTTTGTTGTTTGTTTTCTGCATTTCCCTGCTCTAACATAGTGAAGAGGTCAAGATGTAGAATGAAAATTGTCATAAATAAATAAATTAACTGTGTTCAACTTCTTCACAAAGACCCAGAAGAGCCCTTTGTAAAAAGCTGTTTTTTTAGCCAGTTGGTCCCCAACTTCTGCTGCATGGGCTTATTCGATCTCGCGAGCCTGAATTTGTCTTTCTTGGATGTCATGAGGTTTCTGTCAGCGTGTTTCTGTCAGCATTTCTTCACCCTTCAAATGGCAGCTCTACATAGCCTCCAGTGCAGTGTTGTTTAAAACTGTCTGTCTTAGTAAATTTAGAAGGTTTATTAAGCTTGGCTTTTGGTCAACGTCTGCATTGGTTTCCTTTTTAGCTCTATGCTGTGAAGAACGGCTGTAAGAAAGTATGGTAAGGCACCCTTGAAGTTTAGCATCTTGTTTTAGCATCTTATGAATACTCTGGGCACGAAGTGATCATCTATTCTGGCTCAGTTTGCTTAAATAACATAATTCAACGATGAAACTTCATAAATTTGGCCAACCCAGAAGAGGAATGCTTGTCATATGGCATTTTTTTATGTGTATATATGTTCAGAGAATGGTAGAGATCTCTGTAAGAGAGATGTTTGTTCAAATCTTCATTGTTTATTGTGATTTTCAGTGTATGAGCTAAAATATTTACCAGTAAATATTTGTTTTTAAAATACTTTTTTGGTTTTCAATCAAACCACTGCTACTGGAGAACTCCATTAGTGTCAGTGATGCCATAGCAGGACTTCAAGCCAGTTACAGTCAACTTAAAAATGTCAGCCCAGGCATCTGGGACTGTCTTGCTCTAATCTTTCTTTAAGACTTTGCTATGCTTGGCTTGGCTCAAATGGTTACTTTTATGTGTGTATTATTTTGATCTTCATTGTGAGGGACTACGACAGCGTTATGAGAAAATCACCAAATTGCCTTTGCTTCTTTGTGGAATTTACTTGAATGGATTTTTTTTTTGGTGCCACTTATGCCTCTGGTTTATATGGCTTGTTTAGTTTTAAAAGGCTGTGTAGTAACTTACAGGAATAGAAATGAGGGATAGATGGGGGGCTGAGAAACAGTAAAGCCAAAGAGTTGTATGTGGCTTTGCTTTATTTAAATTCATTTTGAGCTACTGTCTCTACAAGGTCAAATCCTGATATTTTTTTTTTTTTTTGTTGTTGTGGGGGAAGGGATATGAACATACAAGGGAAATGGTTAGAGTTTAAGAGTTAGGAGCAACTTCTGAGTGAAATACAGAAAGCAGCGGAATTGTGGACCTGATAATAATTTATCAGTGGAGTGCAGTAGAAGATCTGGAATCTATACTTTAGAATTGCTTAGCATTGTCTAGATTTACTGGGCTCTTATTCTTTATTTATACCCACATATTTATCTCTTTTTTTTCTGTGCATCCTCAGGGACTATTTTTTCTCTTAAAATGTGAATATTAGGAACATTTTTCTAAGATGAAAGCATGCATTCTCAAGTCTTTACATGGTTCCAGGAGCTGGGGTCTGAGCAAAGATGCCAAATACCACCTCTGTTTGCAAATGGCAGCTCATAGCTGCCTGCCAAAAGCTTTTTGTTGGACTGAAGGCAAGGCTGGCCCAGAGCATTGGAAATGTGTATTTCCCTGACTAATGCCACTCTGCGTGACTCTTCTTGCTGAAGCGCTAATGAGCAAGTGCCTCTTAGCCAAATATATTCCAGTGTGGTTGTTCTTGTCAGCTGTTCTACGGCCAAGTCTAATACTTATGGTGTATTGATTAAAAATACATGAATGCTTCATTTAACATAGTATTTATTTCTAGCCTAAGAGCTTAGCAAATCCATCCTCTTTCCCCCTCCGCTTTTGATGAATGCACACCTAAGAAAATGCGTGTGACAAGGACTGTGCTGACATTCTTTGGGGCTTGAAGGGGCTGTAAAAGCACTGCACTCCACCATCCAAGTGTAGCACTCGCAAGTAAGCCCTCACTGTCATTCCTGATCAGTCAGGAAAGGTGGTTCTTCATTTTGGGAACAGTTAAATATTGGAGTAGGTTGATTAGAGGAGGGGTGCAATCTCCCCTGCTGGAAGTAATCAAGACTCAGTTTGGATGACCCTCGATCATCTAATCTAAAGTCTCATTTTCAGTAAAAGATTGGACCAGATGATTGCCTGAAATCTCCTCCTGTCTAGGCTTTTCTGTGTCCCTGTGACTCTTCACTGGGAAAGGCTGAGGCTTACACTCCCAGGTCTTCCTCAGATTAATTTGGAGCAAGATTTTGGGTATTGCTGTTTGTCCTTTAATGGATGAAGCAGGAAGATCTTCCTTTCTCTAGATTTAGTGAGGTCATTTGAAGCTTTTAACATCCTATTTTCAGTAGGTTGGACATCCTGGCTGCACAGGTTGAACAGCAGTGAAGTGGGTTTTATACTTTTGGGACAATCTAAAGAATCCAGAGCCGGCTGGGATTCCTGACATTATGGACTTAGGATCATATCAGAAGAAGGTATATTCGTAATGCAGTTTTGTGTGGTAATTGAGTTCCTACTTTGCTAGCAAGAAGAAAATGCCCTTGTCATTCATTTGGTTGGTGGGGGAGTAAGGAGGAGATTCCAGTACTGTTGCTGGAACCAAGGCAGTTTAAGGACACGAGAAAAGAAGAGTAGAGTTAAATCTACTTTGCATAGTAGCTTAGCGGGGTAAACTCATAACAGAGAATCTTCTAATATGTTACAGGTTAAAGATTTCTATTGAGAATTCTTGATTCAGAAGTTTTAACGTTTGAAACAAGTAGATGTTTGCACAATTGGAGACGTTTCATGGCTTGAGAGATGTAATAGAATCCAAAATATTTATTGATATTTACAAATAGCCACAAATTCTTTGTGTGAACAGTGTTATGAAATACTACTAAATACGTGAATTGCCTTGTGTTTCTAATTTTTGCAAACAATAGGCTGATGCCTGCAAGCAGGTGTTGACTCAGTTGTGTCTTCTGATTTTCACCACATTGCTGTCTCATGGACTGATTAATTACATCTGGGGGTTTTTTAATATTTGTTTGAGGGCTTTTTTCTTTCTTTTTCCTGTGCCTACCAGATTACGTTAGAAATAAATTTAGGGAGTTCAAGGTTCTGACTTGCATTAGCTAGTAGCAGTCTGGTATCTCTTGGTCTCTTGCCATTCCTGTTTTTTAATGAAGACAACTTTCCCTTCAGTAGTGTTTGTATTACTGCTTGGTTGGTTTGTGTTTAAGCAGAGCAGTCCTACACCCCTCAGAACAGAGGACGAAGAAGTTCCACGTTAACGCCTGCCCGCGCTGAGCAGTGGATGAAACACAAGGTCCAGCTCACCCGTGTAGCACGGCACAACCCAGGAGCATCAGTGTCCACCCAGCAGCAGGGCAGTCACATCTGCAGGATGTGTGCCTGGGCTGTCAGATGTCACAGTGTCCCATCTTCAGTTGCTCTGGTTCAGACACCAGCTTGGCTTTGCTGTAGCTCAAGTGTTCCCTGCTCGTGCTGTGTTTTACCAAGTCCACGAGCCCTGGCTTGTTGCAAAAGACAGAGTACTTGATGTGTTCTGATCTCTTCCCCAGACAGACAAAGCCCTTTTTACTTGCACCTATTTGATGGTTTCTAGATGTGGATCATCTTGAAAGTAGCATGGTGTTCTTGATAAAGACTTGCTGAAACAGTTGAAGGCTGCTTAAAATATTTCCTTGTCTCTTCTGGAAATACCTGTCATGGTGTATCCTGGCATTCAATTTTGTCTTTTTCACTGCTGTGTTATTGTGTTGGCTTATGTTGAGTACCTCCTGCTTGCTGATCAGTTTACTGCTGGGCATTCATTATGCATTATCTCTGCATTTCTCTGCTTTCAGTTGTTAGGTCATCCTTTGGATCTAATTTTGCATGTTCTATTTCTCTTGCTTTTTAAAACTTTAGACTTTTTTTTATATAAATTTGTGTTCAACTAATTGTCTCCTTCATATGAAACATTTTGTCTGATAACAAAAAAAATGTTCATGCAGTATTTATCACGTTACATCTGTGTAAAAATAAGTGTTTTCTGATCATTTCTAACAATGAGAGACAAGACTAGAGGAAAAAATAATTTGGGAGGGAAAGTTCGTCTTACCAAATACAACTTTTATTGTGTTTGTTTTTTTTTTTTTTTTAATTGACAGGCTGTTGTGCAATTCCTCTTGCTTCTTTTAAGTTGGTTGTAGGCTCTTATGTCACAATACGGCCATGAATATTTCATTATATTTTTGAAGTGCCTTGCTGAAACTGGTAGAAGTGGTGGCTTCTAATTACATCTAGGTAAGTTCTTTCACATAACTCAATTGCCATCACATTTCTCAAATTAAACTACTGTTACATAAAGGAACAAAAAGCTGTAAATTCAAAACAGGACTCCTATTATGATGTGTTTTTATATAGTAATGCACATAAATATACATACCAGCAGCAGAGTCTTGATTTTAAGCTGTGATTTTTTTAAACCTAATAACTGTCCTTTCAGATGGAGAACTTGGCTTTTTGCTCTGCTTCATCTCTTCTGCTTCTTGCTACTGATAATGAGGCAATCCTCCTCTGAAGCTCCAGCTGCTCCCAGGCTTTGCTGCTCATTTGGAAAATCCTTTTAAGCAGAGGAAATGTGGTAAAGCCCTGCTGCTGTCTTGGCCAAAATAGCTGTACTGTAAAGGTGTAGGGAGAAGAAAATGGGAGGTTTCTGGAGGAATGATAATTCTCTTAGAAACCATAAATATTTGAGAGATGGGCTCTAATAACTGCTACTTTTTCTCTGTTGTGGTACTTGTTTGCTGCTCAGTGAGTGTAGTGCTTAAAAACAAAGATGCTGCTGGTTTGTTTTAATCTTCTTATTGTAAACCCTCAAATTAAGATATGGCCAGTCTTTTCAGTCAGTGTAATCTGAGTCAGATTTGAGAAAATTAGTGTTAACCACTCTCCAGATAAAACAGCCAAGACATGAAAAGAGATAGGAAAAGCTTAACTGCAGCCAAAAAGCCTTCACTGCTGCTTTTGGGTTTTAAAAGTGTTTGTTTTCCCAGCCCAGGAATGCCAAGCCAGAGCGAGTACATCTATCCTGCATTTCATGGGTTAGAAACATGTTTAATTTGCGTTTCTCCCAGCTTCTGTTCTATCTAAACCAGACTGGCAATCGTTGCATTTTTCCTTTCCTTACAAATAGTTATTCTTTGTTTGTTAACATCTAGAAATAGGGTGGGTGGCAGTTTATCTTCATTTTGATGGAGTCTCAAGATTGCTTCCTTTAAGCAGTTGGAAATTAATCAGAGATAGTGTAAATCTGCAAATTGGTACAGTTTTTAGGTATATTTAAGCAGAGGTAGTCAGTAATGTGAAGATGAAATAAATCAAGGTATGCTTCTGGTCTTTAAACTCTGTGTAGGTGTTCTAAGAAACAAGTGAGGGCTTAGTGCACTTTCAAAGGCTGTAGACAGATATGAAACTTGCAACTGAGGAGGAGATTGACTAGTAAGAATGAGTGATATCCTCAGTGTTTTCTCCAGGAGCTTGCTGTGCCCTTGGATCAGCTAAGCTGAACTGTTTATGTTGTCTCTTTGTCACCTGCTGTCTCAGCGATTTGGGTCCCTTTATACTCTACTCTATGGTTTGAAAAACTCAGGTTATTTTGATAGAACTAGGTTAAGGAACTTGTGGTGGAAGTTAGGAACTTGTGGTGACTGATCTGAGGGGGACATTGGCTGACCTTCTCAAGAGGGAAGCAATGAGATTTTGGAAGTAGGAACCTCAGCAAAGCCACGCTTGCAGCACAGTCTGACGAGAGTGATTTGTTCTAGTACAAGCTTCTAAACAAAGTCTTTCCAAGCATGGTGATGATGCTTTTAATCTCAAACCTATTCTTAATCAACACACACTTAATTGTTGTAATTTGTTCATAAGCTGAAATCTATGCAGATTTTGAACTCAATGAATTTCATGCCTTATAAAAGTATACAACTGGCTGTAAATCTTAGTGATTTGTACACTGTGGAAGGTCAGTAAGACAAAGTGCTAGACTTGCAGAATCCTTCTGGCAATGGGATCTTGCAAGTCATGGTATTGTCCTCTTTGTAGTACAGAAACACTAAAAGCAAACAGAACTTGATGGAAGATCATTCTTCAGAAGAACTTCATAGGTGTTGTTTGAAACATTAACTTAGTGATTCACACAGATGTGTAGACGGTGCAGTTGTCATAGACTTTTCAAAATAAAATATACAAATGGTACAAAATCCAGTGGAATGTATGGGGAAGCTGCATAAAACTATCACTTGTAAAAATACGCTGTAGGGTAGTACCTCATCTTTCTTCATAAATTGTATGTGTGAACGAGAATGATACTTCTGTGGAATTCTGGGGACTAAATCTGAAGACTGGAAAGTAGTGTAGAAATGGCAGTGTGAAGAGGGGGGAAAAGGTAGTGAACACAATTTCTAGAACAGTTGAGATCTCACTTTTGTATGAGTAGGAATGTGCATTGTCGTTTAGCACTTCATCAGAATGGTTTATGCTGCCATCATGAGGAAATTTTATTACAAGTAGCTGCTCCTGCAGTGTGGTACTTGTTCATCATTTAAACAATTCCCAGTTAAGATTGTTGAAGCACCTTTGAAATGCTTTTCAGCATGCTGGCAGAATTAATAGCATACTTTAGATAATTAAATTGGTTAAAAAAGTATTTAGAAATCTTTCAAGCTCAAGCAGTTGAAAGAAGATGAAGTGCAAAAGTAATCTGGGGAGATCTGTGTGTTTCTGTGCTTTTGGTGTTTTGTTTTGTTTTGTTTTTTTTTTTTTTTAAGGAATCTGGTGAAGCCTGCAGTGTACTTATCTTCTGGCATTTTAAATTAAAACCCAGAGAACATCCTCTGGAGTCTTCCAGATCCTTATTGCGCTGTTTTTAGCCTGCATTGCAGAAGGAAAAGTCTTCAATGATGACACATCGTCACTTATGATGTGAGGTTTACGGTGTGTCTTTAGGCTGAACAAACACTTGGAAGCTTCTGTAGTAGAATTGCAGTGCTTTTCTCCATCTTAGATGGCAAAACTAATCTGTTGGAGCACAAGTAACCTGGGAATGGCTTTGACATTTTAGGATGTTAGACAGGAATAAATCAGAATTTAAAGTATCTAAAGTCTAGTCTTAGAGTGTAGTAGTTTCACAGTCTCTGGTATTCCAGCTCTAATTTCTTTATAGTACCAAACATGCCATGCTTGAGGGGATATGTTTTCTTGGTTTAGAGAAATCCATTGAAGGGGGTTTTTTTGTGTTTTTAAGTACTTGTAGAGCCATTATGACTTTAATTGGAGCTTCTTACAGAATTATGTTTTCAATGCCAAAAGCTTAGACCTAATGAAAACTTTTCAGACAGCTTCACAGGGCTTCAGGGTGTTCCTCCGTGCAGAAAAGCTGTTTAGCATATTGGTACATCCCATGTTTATTCTGTTTCAGATGATGTACCAAAGCTGGAAGACAGATCCACAAATCATCAGGCATCTTATGTGTAATCTTGTTCTCTTCAAAGGCCATCAGTAACACAGATCCCATAGTTTAATGTTCCCACCTGTTACCTTATTATAGTAATCCTTTGAAGGTTTGGAAATTGTGTCTTATTTTATACTTAATATTTCCTTTTTCATCATTGTGTAAAAACGAATCTATCTCCTCTTCCTCTTTTTTTGGTGAGAAAACTGTTCAGGTGTACTAGAGTAACCATGAAGTAAGGTTATGATCTTTAGCTTGTTTAATCTAAGTACTGTGGGAAAAGAGGTGGTCTTGTTTCATGGGATTTCATTTTTTCATCAACTATTCTCTTTTAGAATTTCAAGTTAGCATGTAAGAAGTTGTGTACTTCTTGGTAATGAGACAGCTCTGATTTTTGAGGGGTGGTGAAGATATGAAACAGGACTTTCCACAAAGCCAAAATAAAGCTCAAAACAAGTTGAGAAGTACTACTTCCACTAGGAATGGCCAGAATATCCTAGTCTTCTATGACAAAAAAAAAATCTGGTTTGCAGATGCCTGGATATGACCAGAAATTTTCATACTACAGACAGGTCCTGAATTTAGAAGATGTCAGGGACAGAAGTATTGGGGATGCAATAGGCATCTTGGAAAATGAGAAGGAGAAAAAGAGTGAGTTACGAAAATGGTGCAGTGGTGTTAGGGAGAACTGGGGGAAGCTCGGAAGTGGTTGGCTAAATATCCTAAATAATTGGATGGAACAGTCTAATCAACACAACCACCAAGTAATGTTTTTTAAACATCCCTACAGACAAAAACCCCTTTTGAGCCAGGGATTTTAAGCATTGATTTTACTGGTGGCTCAATGTGGAAAAGGCATTTATGGCTAGTCCTGAGGAGTGCTTGGAAGGACGGGACACTGGGGTTTCTGCTGTTTCGTGTAGCACTGCAGGGAAACACTCATCCCCTTCTGCCGGATGTAGTCTGTGGGAATGAACAATGTGGGAGCTGGTGTCAGGTTAAGTGAGTAATTACTGCTACATTTGTATAAAGTTGAAGAGTGAAAGTTTGTCAGCTCAGCTGCGATGCAACAGCTTCTTCCTGATGTTGCTTGTTTCTGCTGTAGTGCACCCTAGGAAGAGCTGTCTGGGACATGCTTGCTGATGCACCATTATGTAAATACTATTTCAAAGCAAAAGTAACTTACTCTCTAAGTGACTAGCTAATATTATGACTCCAGATTAAAATACTCTGCAGTGAGCAGAGATCAGTGTTAAGTTCTTTAAACTTTGTGAGCACCTGCGATTGAATGTAAATTAATTGAAAACAAATGTTGAGTTAGGATAGATTGTCACTTGCTTGCTAGATCTCACCTTCTGGTATATTTTAATGGGGGTACTTGTATAGCATTTGCTCCTAGAACCACTTCTTTCCATGTGTTTTCATATCTCATTTATAAGGTAAATAAGGAATAATTGGATTATTTCCAAACTTTTGAAGTTTTTGATCCTGTGGTAATTTGGAAAATACAAGCTTAGGTAAAAGTTTAATTTCTCACACGTATATTTGGTGTACAGGAAAGGAAACAAGCCTTGCAGTTTCACAGATTTTTATTTCATTTTATCTTATTTTTAGAATTATATTCCTTAGTAAAATGAGTATGGTAGTTTTGCCTTTTATTGTTGGTGTTGCATTCAGCAATAAGAGTAAAGTCACAGCAGCTTGGTGATAAACAACAGCCCCCTCAGCCCCCTTCTCCTCCCAAATGCAGGAAGAATTTCAGTCATGCATTTGTAACTGATGCTCTTTTGACAAAGGCTTCTCTGTGTATTTGCAGCAACACAAAACTCATATAAAATACATTTACTTTAATGTAAGTGGCAGGCAAGGTGTTGAGTTTCTCAAAGACTGTGGGTTGCCTAATATTTAATTTTAAGTTAACAGCTTTTTAGAGAAAATAAGGCAAGAAAGTCTCTTGCAACTAAATTTATTAGGAAGAGCTTTAAGGCAAATCTAATTGAAACAATGTGACCTACTTAAATTAGCATAACACGTTAGATAATTGTTTTAACACAGTGTATTGTTGAGACAAAATTTAGTTACCAAGAGCACTCATAGTGAGTTTTCTGACTGGTTTGTATGGAAGTTTGTAACAGGAAAGTTTTAAGCTTACTTAAGTAGTTAGACCAGAAGTAATTTTGTATTTTGAAGGCAGTTTAAAAATAAAACAAAATAATTCCTGGTAGTTTAGTTGCTTTGAAGTAGGAGGCATGGAACATGTCAATGCTCTTTTAATAAATTTAATATCTCACAAAAGTGCAGAGATTTTTAATTCATACAGCTGAGGAGAAATTTACAGGTTTAATCCCCCCATCCCTGAAATGCTCCAGTTTTATAAGAATTTCCATTAAAATCATGCGTGCAATAACTGTCTGTGCTTTACTCCAAGTAATTAAGGTAGGGATGAGTAGGGATGTTTTCCTGAAAGAATATATTAATTTGGCTTTACAGAACAAGCTGATTAACTTGCTCTAGATGAGAGGAAACCCAGAAGGTGGTTGTCTGTAAACTTAACTCTGCAAAGCTGCTGTGATCTCCACCACAGAAGTTGTGTGGCCAGGGACAAATGCTGAGAGCTAATTAAAATGATGCATTGTTTAAACACCTGTTTTCTGGCTTTAGGAGTTACCTGGGATATAATATCATAATTATGCTTTCTTGATATATCTTGATTTAAATTTATTGCCTTTATCTTGAAACATGTGGAAGAATGATGTCACTGAGTGGATGTGGTGGTCATGGTAGGGCTGCAAGTAACTCACATCATCATAAATCAAGTTAATTATGGTTTGTTTCTCCTAAGCCAGTCGGAAGCACCAAAGCCAATATAGAGACCAGTTTTGGTCCTTTTCCTCTGTGGCTGACCTGTTGGGAGGAAATGATGGCAATGTAGGCGGGGTTCTGCTCTAATCTTCTTCCCTCCCCTTTCTTTCTTTCCCTGGGCAGCAAGAGAGGAGTGAAGGCATTAATGAATTTTTTTCCAGCTAATAGGGAGAGGGCAAGCATGGTCCTTTTTAATGACTGTGCTTCACTTTTGAATGCTTATGAATGCTTCAGGCTTAATGATGAGAACTCTTAATGGCTGACTGGAGCTGACGGGTCTGCAAACAGTGTTATGAAGAGGTGCTATCTTAGGTATGTATCAGTGCTCAGTCCTTGCAAAAAAAAAAACCAAAACAAACTTGTAATATTTCATTTGAAACTGTGTTTTTTCCTGTGTGTTAAATGCCTGAGGTAATATGAGGATTTTGTACTGGTCTCTTACTGACCCTTTTTTGAGTTTTCCATCCTAAAATTTTAAATGTGCACTGTTTACTTATTGACATGTTTTGCAAAGTTTATTTTCTGATGAAAATACCTGTCTGAAAGTTGAGTTCTATTATCTTCTATAATTAGGGCAGTGAATGTCAGATATTCCTACCTTTCTCTCAGTAGTTTGTGAAAGATCATGGTGAGAAGGGTAAGGATGTTTCTTGGTCTTCATAGACTTTAGCCTTCAAATTTTAGATTAATTCTAACCAAAGAAAATAAGTATGTGTATGATTTCCCAAGCATTTGAACAGATTTTATTATGAGGGAGGAAGACTGGAAGTATTTCTAATATCTTGTGAAGTAATGAAGTTGCTGTAGCAACCCAAAGCTTAGTTGCAAATGAAATCATGCCTTACCTTGGCTTTTTCTTACAATGCTGAGTCACAGGTTTCATTGTCCAAGTTTGAGTCTATATCCTTCACCTTTTTATCCTTGTTGTTCTTAGGGGGAGGAAAAAAAAAGTCCTTCTCTTTTGACAAAGCACCTGAGGTTAGGTGGTCAGATGTTGTAAACATGAATCATTTCACAGGCTTCAGAAGAGTAATTAAAATATAATTCGTGGTTTTTGTGTGTGTGTTAAGTTGGTGTACGTTTTAAGGGATGTCCTGTTTGTCTGCTCTGTTTTGCATAGAAATGCATCTCATGCCCTTGAAAGCACGTGGCTCCTGTTACCTTGCGTGTTGCCATTCCTGGTGCTTTTAGATATTTCATTTTTTTGTTTTTGCAAATGTTACTGTTCTTTTACAATTCTGTGCAGTCTGTTCAGTTCTTAACAGTGTGGCTGTGGGTCAAATGTGCATTGTATGTTGTATAATTTCATGGTTAAGTTTCATTTCTTACACTCGAAGATTAATTTCTTCCACTTCAAGACTCGGTATAATAATGGAAATAATAACCATGTAACAGATGCCTGTGTAAGGGATGTAAAGGATTCTTAGGCATTGTTTTTTTTCTCAGATTAATGTAGATTAATAAAGAAGAAAATGCCAAAAGTAATTAAATAAAGTTTGTACAACGACACAGAATGAAGAATTTGAATGGTTCACTACTTTAAAAGACTAGTATGAAATATTTACATTTCAGAGAACAGATTTAATTCTACTTTGGTTTGTAGTTCTGAATTGTAATCTAGTGGCACATGAGTTGACCTAGAAAATAAAAATTTTGCTAAGCAAATAAAATTTCTTAAGTGCAAATAGATGTGTAATAAAAACTGCCATCTGGCTAATTAAGCAACTTAAATATTTCTTTATGGAGGCTGGGAAGACATAAAATTGATTAAAACTATGTACGCGATGTTTCTGTCTTTAACAAAAAAAACCTCAGCTCTTTCAGTAGTCCAGGTGTGCCTGTGGGGATGAATAAGTAGAATTCAGTAGATGTAATCCAAGAATTGATGGAGATGTTGTTTCCTTTTTTTAATGCACAGATTATAATACCTTAAGTTGATAACTATAAAAAAATCTTGAACTGATTTAAGTGTGCAGCTTTCAAAATACTTTTGTGTAGTTTTAGGAATGAACTTGATATTTTCCTGAGTGTGAACTTTTATTTGTTTCATCCTTATGACCTTCATCTGGTTTTAATATGCTGGCGTCGATGCTAAAAATATTTTATCAAGAATATTTCAGATTACTTGTAACGGTGGTAATAACTGAATGCAAGCCAGCTCTGGTTTAGAAGCCTTAATTAGGAAAGCTTATTTGGGAAATGGTTTCGTTTATCACCTTGACCTCAGGAGTTTGTACATCCAACAGTTTCTTTTTACTTTTGTTCTTCAGAGGCACATCGAATTACACAAAATGCCAACTTTAAAGTGAGGTAACTGTTATATTTACCTCTACTTCTAACACTTTTCTGTCACCTGATATGCACGATTCGCAAGGCATTGTAGTTACAGTTTATTTGCTAGTTTGAATTTTTGAATAGGTCATTATTACAGATAAGAATTTATCAGGGCTGTTAACCTAAAATATGTCTCAGTCAAAAAGCACACTGTGTGATGGTCCTCTTACATAGAAGACTTTTATTTATCCTGAACCTCAAAAATAGACTCCCTGTCTGTATTTGCAATCCTACAAGAAGTGTATTTACTCTGGAGCTTCATCAAGGGCCAGCAAGCTGAGTGGCATTAAATAGGCATCTGTTTAGTTTGTATTAATAAACTGTGTCTGTGGAGAGAGAAATTTGCTATGTTCTCGTAGCCCACACAAGTTAATATTTGTTTGTGTCATGATAGAAAGTAACCTTGCTTTCTGAAGTCAAAGTCATTCTAAAAATTACTTACAATACCAGCATTCTGACTTTTACATATGTTTGAGGTGACTGTTCCGATTAAGTCACTTCAGTCCAGTTTACTTGCATGCATGCTCAGTAATAATGCAACACTAGATTTCCTGCTTGTTTTTAGCAAGAGTTAGTTTCTTTAAAGTTTATTTGGCTGACTCAGGATTTTGGTGTGTGGTTTTATTTTTTTTTTTTTAATTCAATCATTTTAGTTAGTGTTCTGTTCAGTATTTTTGTGTCCCTTGGCAGGAAGTATTTGTCTCTATCCAGTACAATTCATTTTTAAGTAGGATAAAGTAGCTTAATCCCATTTCTGGCTCTGCATATTTATTTTTTTCTCTATATATATAATAATGTAATGTCTTCATGAATGCTATTTTTCTGGTTTTTATAAAAGTCATTTCAGATTTAAGAATATGTAATTATTTCATACTGTGAGAGACTGCAATTTGATTCTCACATTATCTTTGAGCTGAAATGTGTAATACCTGCCAATTTTACAGCGCACAAGATTTACACTCTTGTATTTACAAATGCAGTAAGCAGAAAATAGAACTGTCACTCTGAAATGGTCTCTGTGGAAGGTACAGGCCTTAAAAATCTTTGCTCTGTAAAAATGTTTGAAAAAGTCTTGTATAGATAGGTCAAGTTGATTAATTTCCTTATGTGAAGAACAACATGGGATTCTGATTTGGTTTGGGGTTTTTTGGAGGGTTTTGCTTGATTTGTTTTGGAAATTGCCCTCTGGCCAGTGATGATGAAGGTGTGTATTCATCCTTTCAGCTCTGATGACACTGGATTTCAGGTGTGGGAGTTCTGCAGCCTTTTTCCACCAGCCTGGTGTGCCTGACCTGAGCTGCCTCAGTGCAAGCAGGTGGCAGCCCCTGTGATGGTGAAACATGGCGGCGAAGAGGTGTTCAGTTCTTCAGTCACCTCTTTCCAAAGCCAGTGTGAGGGCTGTGCCAGGCCAACCAAATTCCTGTGCTGAAATGCTGTGTCATTGATACTCACTGCTGCAGCCTGTGCCATGGCCTGTGAACCTCCTGTTTTCCTGGAAGAGCAGTTTCCCCCTTGCTGGTAATGACTGTGTGGCCAGGTGGTGCTGTTTGCTCTTTTTCGTGGGTAAAGGTCATGGGGATGATAGAGAGTGAACGTGGTGGTTGAGGGTAATGTTTCCTTCTAGTGTTAAGGGTGAGATCACCCCGCAGAGTTTACCTAGGTTAGAATTCAAGAACAAGCAGTACAGAGGGATTAACATCTGTGTGCCTCAGGCTGTCACCAGTGATCAGGTGAATCCTGGAAGTTAGTTTCCAGTTGCAGGTTACTTGAGGCTAATTGTTTCAGCTGGAATTGCAGCTGGGGAGGAGGGCAAGGCTGTAAGCAGGGTCCTTTGCCCTTCTTGTCTAGGTCATGGTCAATGGCTTTATATTGGTGTTGTTTCAGGACTTGCACTAGGTTAATTTACGGCTCAGGTATTCCTCTGTGCCCCAGAAGACATCCTGATGTTTTACTGCTGACAAGAATTTTTCTTGTTCCTTCTGCAGATGGTTGCAGACTGCTTCAGGCGGCTGCAGGGCAGAATGGCCTGGTTAAGAACACGGCACCTGGTTACACAGCAACCTCGTTGTGGCTTTGGGTGTGCAGGCAGGAGGGTTCACTGCTCTAGTTCAGCAGGACAGGGTTATCTCTCTGCCAGGCAGGGTGCCAACCGTGTTCAGTTACTCATGAATCAACTGAGAACCTTTGGCCACAATGAAGGGTTGTTTAGCTTCTGCCTGAACACTTGCTAAACAGTAAAGAAACGTGCAGTGGTTATCTGACATCTAGATTCAGATTGCAGTTTATTAATCTCAGTCCTAGTGCATGAGTTTTTCCCGTGTTTGCTATCACACACTGTGTGTGAGAGCCATTGAGAATTTTGAGAACTCATGCATTCTAGTCTAGTCTCTTGAAATTCAAGAGAATTTCATGACTGCTGAAACATCTGGTGTTAAAAGTTACCCAAGCTGTAGAGTAACTGAAATAAGTGATGATGGCTGTATTAATGTGCAAAGCCTGAAGAAGGATGTTGTCTCTTGAGCACCCAGAGGAGAGTAAAAGGAGTGGAGCCTTCAGCTACCTATAAATGTGGAGTGACAACTTGCAGGAAGAGTGAAAGAGAGGGAGGCGTGTCACCTCTGGTTTGGGCACAAAGGCTAGGAAGGTGTGCTTTGAGTGATAATGGCAATGTGTGATTAGTGCTTAAGCTGTGACTTTTGACTTGGTGTGTTACTGGAATGTGTCAGTCAGTGGAGGCTGTGCAGGCTGTCCCATAAGTCCTGATAGCTGGAATGGCTTTTAGAGGTTAGAGGTTAACCAGTAATGCTGGTTAGAGGGCCACGCAAGTCAGGGTCATGGTGTTGGACTCTGAACATCTTTACAGCCTTTCTAGTAAAGTAGCTAAGAGCAGTTTTATGTTTGGGCTAAAAATAAATCTTGTTTAGATAAGAATCTAATAACTCCTTCCCTCTTGTTCCAGATTGGAAAAAAAAAAGCATTAAAAAGGTTATTTCTTAATCTAAGTAAGAATGTCCGGGAGGACTAAGGAAGCAGGCAGACATAAGTCTAGTAGCTCCACTATGAATTCTCAGATGTTTAGAGTACATTTTAGACTTTTTTTCAGAGATAGGAATTATTGCCCTCTACAACTTCCTGAAAGGAGGCTGTAGCCAGGTGGGGATTGGTCTCTTCTCCCAGGAAAGCAGTGACAGGACATGAGGAAATGGCCTCAAGCTGCACCAGACGAGGTCCAGGTGGACCTCAGGAGGAATTTTTTCACTGAAGGGGTTGTCAGGCAGTGAAATAGACTGCCCAGGGAAGTGATAGAGTCACTGTCCCTGGGGGTGTTTAAGAAACAAATGGACATGGCGCTGCGTCGTGGTTTTGTTGACAAGGTGATGTTCAGTCAGAGGTTGGCGTCGGTGATCTTGGAGGCCTTCTCCAACCTTAATGATTCTGTGACCTTAAGGTAAAGCTTCCAGATGCAGAAATGTGTCTGTACCTAAAATATAACCTACTGCTATGTCTTGCCATTACTTTTACTTCACTATTCCTTGAAGGACAAATCCTTAATGGAAATAAATTCCTTGAATTTCAGATACTTTATACTTCAAGGCCCTTATTATTTCTATTTTATGAAGTTCCATCAGTCTTGTCAGCCTTTGTGATGGCAGAGAGGAGTGAGTTGGCATTTTACCTTCCAAAGGATGTCTTCATCTTTTCCTTTCCTTTCTTCACTGTGAGGGTGATGAGACACTGGCACAGGTTGCCCAAAGAAGCTGTGAATGTCTCATCCCTTGAAGTGTTCAAGACTAGGCTGGATGGGGCTCTGAATAACCTGATCTAGTGGAAGGTGTCCCTGCCCATGGCAGAGGGGTTGATCTTTAAGGTCCTTTCCAATCCAAGACATTCTATGTGAAATCTCCTTTTGGACTGCTGATGGATGTCTCTCTTACTCTTTCCTGAAGCAGACTTGTGGGTTCAATGACAGTGCATAATCTCTGCTGCACTCCTAAACTTGCTGGTCAAACAACTCAACTAAATATTGTTTCTTTTGCTAATAAGTGTTAATAACCATAGGGTTCAACTCTCACATGCAGATACCAAGGAAAAAGTTGATCTCTCTCTTTTTCTTTCTTTTTTTTTATTTCCCCAGTACATTTTCATCTGACCTACCCAGCCTTTCAGTGGCTAACACAGGGGCCATGACACTGCTCTGCTGAGACAGGAGCAGGTCTGTAATGCAGCCCAGCACCTGCTTGTGCACGGACACCATGGGGTCTCAGCAGTGGTCCTGCAGCGTGCCCAGATCCTCAGCAGTGCAGGGCATCAGACTGTGCCTCAGGAGGCTCCCAAGCACCAGCAAAGCAGATTTCCTCACGCTGGTTTTCTCATCTCCAGCTCTCTCTCTCAGCATGGCCATGACTTCTTTTCCATCAGGTCTATCAGTGTCACTGCTGTCTGTCAGCTCAGTAGTTTTGGAAGCTAGGAAGGTCTTCAGTGGTGTGCTGGAAGGTCTTCAGCTGGAAATCCTTCTGCACTGACTGTCATGCTCACAGTGCTTGTGTTTGCTTCTGAGACTGTGTGGACAGAGGAGCTCTGTAGTAAGTCCTGAATGCTCTCCAAAGCAGCTTTCATTTCAAGACAATAGGCAAGGCTGCTGAGAGTGTTGCTCTGGACCACGGAGGCTATGTCTGAGCCAAACCACCATGACCTGCACTAAAAACTTGTGCTGTAGAAACCTCTGGTGCTCCAGGGACAAGGAGCTGCCCGGGTTTCTCTCTGGTAGCTCCAACAAAGCCAAGGCTACATCCAGAGCAAACTCTCTGTAGGGAACTTTGTAGAGTGAGTATTTATAAAGCCAAGCGATGAATTCAGCAAACCCTGCACAAGGGAGTTTGTCCAGCAGGGTCACCAGGGCCTGGGCAGCGTAGGTGCAATAATCAGCCTTGTCTGGTACCTGGACACAGATATGTTGGAGCAATGTTTGGATAACAGGATAAACAGCTTCTTTCAGCTCATCTACCAAAGAACTGATGAATTTTACAACCTGGTTCTTGTGCTGGTCACAGTTGACGTGATGGGAAGGGCCTCACACCTGGAACCCTCACTGCTCTCCACCATGAGAATGACATAGAGGAGCCAATGGAAGATGCATCCAAGGGTCTTATCTTCTGTGCCATGGAGAGGGGAGCACTGTAAGTACCGTCCATAACAGGCCAGCTCAGGAACGTTACTTGGCTTTATTAACATCCATGGCCGCTGAAAACTCGAACTCATGGAGCACTGGCTCAAAGCTGGTCATTTCAACAAAGACCTGCGTGCAGTTCTGCATGCACTGAGGCTTTTCTTCCAGGGAGAACTTGGGCAGAAATCTTAGGAAGTTTTTCAAAAGGAGGAAGATGGTGTTGTGGACTTGGAGATCTTCTTTAGAGAAGTAAACATGCTCACCATCCTCCTCCAAAATCTCTTCCATGCTGGATTTGTCATTCCTGCATGGTTTCCTTTTCTTTCTATTTCTTCTGGCACTGGGCTGCGAGCTTTGAGCATGTGCTGTCTACCTTTTCCTCAGTTCTTGAGGCAAGCATTTTGTCAGGGTGTGAAGACATTATCC
Source organism: Platysteira castanea (assembly GCA_013397175.1). Taxonomy (NCBI): domain Eukaryota; kingdom Metazoa; phylum Chordata; class Aves; order Passeriformes; genus Platysteira; species Platysteira castanea. The sequence continues at coordinate 93,281 of VYXC01008136.1, forward strand.
AACATCACTTCATGGAGCACCTGGTTGACTATGCTGCATGGGATCTCCAGCAGCANTTACTTGGCTTTATTAACATCCATGGCCGCTGAAAACTCGAACTCATGGAGCACTGGCTTAAAGCTGGTAATTTCAACAAAGACATGCGTGCAGTTCTGCATGCACTGAGGCTTTTCTTCCAGGGAGAACTTGGGCAGAAATCTTAGGAGGTTTTTCAAAAGAAGGAAGATGGTGTTGTGGACTTGGAGATCTTCTTTAGAGAAGTAAACATGCTCACCATCCTCCTCCAAAATCTCTTCCATGCTGGATTTGTCATTCCTGCATGGTTTCCTTTTCTTTCTATTTCTTCTGGCACTGGGCTGCGAGCTTTGAGCATGTGCTGTCTACCTTTTCCTCAGTTCTTGAGGCAAGCATTTTGTCAGGGTGTGAAGACATTATCCAACATCACTTCATGGAGCACCTGGTTGACTATGCTGCATGGGATCTCCAGCAGCAGGAGGTACAGCCCAGCCGTGTCCAGACCGAGCTCCCTCTGCTGTGTTTGCTCTTTTGTGCTGGCCCACGTGCACAAAGGGATGCAGCACAGCCACCAGGGCCTGGTAGGACAGGCTGTTCTCAGCAAGCGAGGTCCAGGCATTCTCTCTGCTCTCCTGGTCCCCAGCAGCAAAGGGCGCCAGAGCACTGTACAGGCGGCGCNGTTCTCAGCAAACGAGGTCCAGGCATTCTCCCTGTTCTCCTGGTCCCCAGCAGCAAAGGGCGCCAGAGCACTGTACAGGCGGGTAAAGGTGTCAAGCCCATCAGCTGTGATCTCCTCCTCGATCTGGGGATCTGGATGTAATGATCGAGGCACGGGCTCAGACCGGCAGGGATACTGAGATGTTTGTTCAAAGAAATGAGCAGGTTTTATACACTTCTTCAAGACACAGTATTTTCTTACGTGGTATTTTTGACTAAGCAACCTATCAACCATTGCCATGTTAGTAATGCACTTTCTTAATGTCCTTTTGCTGGGGTGATCACGCGCTGCNTTGTGCTGGCCCACGTGCACAAAGGGATGCAGCACAGCCACCAGGGCCTGGTAGGACAGGCTGTTCTCAGCAAGCGAGGTCCAGGCATTCTCTCTGCTCTCCTGGTCCCCAGCAGCAAAGGGCGCCAGAGCACTGTACAGGCGGGTAAAGGTGTCAAGCCCATCAGCCTTGATCTCCTCCTCTATCTGGAGATCCGGATGTAATGACCAAGGCACGGACTCAGACCGGCAGGGATACTGAGGTGTCTGTTTNGGAGTCCCACATGACAAGTCACTGAGGCTGCTGAAGGAGAAGGCAAATCAAGCCAATCTGCAGAGATGAAGGCCATTCAACTAGCCCTAGAGATTGCTGAGAGAGAAAAGTGGCCCATACTTTATACTGACTCCTGGATGGTGGCTAATGCCCTGTGGGGATGGCTGCAGCAGTGGAAGAAAAGCAATTGGCAGCACAGGGGCAAACCCATCTGGGCTGCTGCATTATGGCAGGACATTGCTGCATGGATAGAAGACGTGGCTCTGAAAGTATGTCATGTAGATGCCCGTGTGCCCAGAAGTCATGCCAGTGAGGAGCATCAAAACAATGAATGGGTAGATAAAGCCGCCAAAATTGGAATAGCTCAGGTGGACCTAGATTGGGAAAGAAAGGGTGAGCTATTTATAGCCCAATGGGCCCATGAAACATCATGGAAGGGATGCAACATACAGATGAGCTTGTGACCGAGGGGTGGACCTGACCGTGGAGGCCATCACACAGGTTATCCATCAGTGGGAAACATGTGCTGCCATCAAGCGAGCCACACGAGTGACGCCTCTTTGGAGTGGAGGGCGGTGGCTGGGGTTCCAGTATGGTGAAGCCTGGCAAACTGACTGCATTGGGCCATTGCCACGAACACGCCAAGGCAAGAGCTACATCCTCACCATGATAGAGGCCACAACTGGCTGGCTGGAAACGTACCCAGTAAACCATGCCTGGAACATGATTTCAGGTCTTGAAAGACGTGTTTTGTTGGCTTTCTCACGTGGGTTTTTTCTCCCAAGTGCTGATGTTGTTTACAAGTCCTCTTTCCTTCCAGCCACCACTTCTGGGTTGGTTGTTTGTTTGGGTTTTGGGAATTTTGTTTATTCATTTTTCCTTGTATAAATATCTAGTTAGTCTTTAACTCTGCATGAGTTTTGAATTTCCAGAGATAGTGTCCTTCTTCAGTTGCAAATTTACCATTATTCTTTAGTATTGCTGAATATTTCTTTATTCTTGTGTTTCGTACAGAAAGGAGGGAAAGACTTCCTGTTATGTCATTTAAGTACTGCTCATTATAATGAATATCTTTGTAGTATTTTCTTTGTGAACAATACCTTTATTTTCAACCTGCATGTACTTTTTTCTTGGATTTCTTGTTTTTTGTCTAATTTATTAGACACTAATATAGCAGACAGTGAAAATATCAAATGTAACACTTTAGATGGGAATAAACTACTGATTTGTGATACTGATGTGACAATTTCTGCATGACACTTCATTCTATTTTTATGAATACTAAACATTTTATATACATTTTGATATACAATCACATAATTGTCTACAGTATGCCTGCTTTCAGTTCTAGACTTGATGAACTGAATTTAGATTCTAGTAATTAAGTTAGGTTGTACTTCTTCCTCTGCCTAATTTGACTTCAAACAAATTTTCTGTTGGTTTACCAAGGATACTACATGTTTGAAGTGGTCATGAACTTTTGCTTCTCCAGTCTTTTGGCCTGTCCGTGCTTTCTGAAGTGCAATTAGATCTCAGTTAAGTATTTCATACCTTTTCAAGCAGCAGCATTAAATGCTCTAACAGGCCACTTCCTTCAGTACATAGGTCACTGTAAATTCTGGAGCACACAGTATTTGTGTCTCAAACTTATTTTCTTGGTTTAATTTTGTTCCAGCAGAGTAATAAGTGTTGCATGGCATGCTATGCCAAACAATACTAAGGTGGTTATTTTTAAGTGAGCTCCTTGGCTCCAAAACACGGAAGTAAATTTCCAGCAGACATGACTGCAGTTGTAATGAAACCCACTTGTCTCTGTCAGTGGAGGTGGTGTTTGGCAAGTTAGGTCTGGATCCCAGAAGTAGTTGTGTTCTGTAACCCAGCCTGCTTGAGGAACAAAATAAAAGGGGCACTTGGTAAATGTTGGGTTTCATTGTGTGGAGGCTTTCTCTTTGGTCCTAACCAGATTTTCTCTTTCCCTTTTCCCTTGTCTTAAGCCACACTTTCCCTTTCTGTTTCCAAATGACTGAACTGGTGTGGTGCCTACCAGTGAAGGATTCTGCTTCTGTAGCCATCATCCTAAATAAAGTTTTTGTCTGTCTATTGTCATCTCACTTATCCTCATCTTTAAATGCTGTGGAATGCTGTCCACCCATTTAAAAACTGCACTTTCCACCGTGTTTTAAAATTTAAATGGCTTTTATATTTAAATTGAAATTTCAGAGCAATAATGCCTCTGTTGTGTTAGAGCTAGGAGCAGGAGACAAGAAAGAAAACTCTATTCTGAATATTCCCACACATATTTTCCCTCAAATGCTACAGCTGTTTTATCCCTTCATAAATCTTTAATCAGAGGATTTCAATACTTAATTACAAAAAAAAAATGAACCTCACATCATTCCTTTGCTGTCAGGCAGTATTTGCCTTATTATGTGGATAAGCTAGGCATTAAGGGACTATGTGATTTTTGCAAAATGTCATGGCAAGCCACTGGCAACCTCTAAGACTCCTAATTTATAAGCCTGTAATCTGCCAATTTGACACTAGCATTCTTTTTCAGCTGGCAAATCCAATGGAAACATCCTAAATCCTGGCTGGGACTAGGAAGAGTTATTCTGAGATGAGAGTTACTGTGTAAATGTGCTCATGTTGTCATTATCAGTGTTGAGAACACACCAAATAGAAGATGAGTAAATACACAGAATAAAAGTGCAAGTGTTTCAGGGGTGTGCACACAAGGTGACTCCTCAGGGCCAACCTCAGCAGTGCAGAGGAATGATTGGCACGTCCCTCAGCAGCTCTGGCCATGGGGATGAAAATTAACAGCACTTATCCTAACATCCTTGATCTGGAAAAGGGGACTCGGACAGGTTTAGCAGAGTTTTCTCTTCCTCTCGCATGCACACAACATCTTTGGTGTTCCCCAAGTGGTTTTTGAGAGTGGCGAGTTTTGGAGTGAATGCTCCATACTAGACATGAGAGAGATGATGCTTTTTCAAGTCTGTTTTTAAAAGTTCAGCTGATAGCACAACATTATTTGGTTTTGAACTGCCTTTTTCTGCTCTTTCTTTACAGCCAGGAAAGAGATAAAAGTTTATGCAAAATGATGTACCCAGAAGCTTCTTTGTTTTTCCGGACGTATCAGTTGAGCAAATAAAAAAAAAATTACTTTTCTGGGTAGACTTGTGCTCTCCTTGTTATCCTGGCATTTTTATGGGACTTCAGGAATTGGAGCCCTATGCAGTGATGTATGTCTTTTAAGCCAGACTTTAAAAGGTCCCTAGGGTAGTGACAAAGTTTTGCACCATTTTTCTTATGGCAGAGATGTCAATTATAAACTTGGGATAAACCAGGTGAAACTGATTATTCTTTTTCCAAAACTGAGAGACAGAATTCAAATATGAGAGTAAATAGTATGTCATGGGGTAGAGGTATTAAACTTAACATTTTAATGTTTTCCAGTGCAGCCGGCATAGGTAATGAAACAATTAAAAAATCTCTTCTATTTAAAATTTTGCTTAAATTAAGGAAATCTATATGTGAGGGCACTATGCACCTTCCTTAAGAATAGTGTAGGTAGATAATCATTTAAGTCTATTTGACATTAGTCATGCCACTGGGCAATACTGTGACTACTCACATGCCTTCCTGCTTTCCAGTAGTCTTTTTCTCCTGAGGAAGGCATGCCCAAATAACTTTAATGTAACTTACCATTGTACTGTATATCAAAAGAAATCTTGCTTTTCATATTTCTTTGATTTAAGCAGTAGTCAAATACTGCAGGAAGGCATGCACATAATTTTATTTCTATATTCAGTAGCTTAAATAATGTGGTTTAAGATTCCATCTCCTATCCTTCCCTCCTGCTTTTCCCATAGTTGGGGGTGTAGCATTAGAGGATTCTTCTTTGGCAGGGGAAGCTCAGTATGATTTTTCATGCTGCCGTGGTGTGCAATGCAATCTGAGCGTGCTTATAAAACAATAGTATGCAGTGTGCAGCTAACTGAAATGTTTAGATGACGTTTTTGTCACCAAGTTCAAGGTCATGGATCTCGTGCATTCGGAAGGAAATCCTTGTAGAGGGCTAAAACGATGTTTCACCTGCAGTGTGTCTCTTCATTAGCTGATCGGAGGGATTTGCGGCATTGGCAATAAGTTGTGCTGGTTGCTGGCTGCCTGCCAGAGCAGGGCTGCTGTTCCAGGCAGCAGGTCTCTGCCTGAAAGGCACTGTGTTTGCAAGAAGAATGCGGTGCAGGGCTCTCTGTCGAGTCAAAACCGACGGGCTGTCCTTGCCTCACTGAGACAATTGCGTGTTTATGATTTTGTAGTATGTGATGTCATGAGGGTGTTGGCTTTTAGGAATTTCACTACTGAGGAAGCAGTTTGAAATGCAGGCAGAATCCTCGAGACCTTCGAATATGCACTTGGTTTCTGTTTAGTTAGCTCTGAACAGAGGTACAGATGGATACGTACATACATATTTTTTTAGTCAGGAATTAACATATGGAATATAGAAGAGATTTAAGTGGATGCAATACCTGAAGGCAATGTCGAGCCAGTCTGGATTTTCAAACTCTCTTCCTCTACCAGGATATCCATTCTACCAGGTGTCATGCAGGTATATCATGTTTTAAGTTTTACCTTCTAATGCAGTTGCATATAGTGTGTGGTGATTGTGTTAACTGATTTTTTTTTCCCCCATTTCTTTGTTCTTGGAAAAAAATTATGAAATTGGAGAGTTAAGAAGCTGAAAACCTTTAATTCAGTTTTAGAATGCTATGTGCCTGATCTTACAGTTAAGTTCACATTTATTCAAAGCGAATATTTTTTATTTCTAAACATACTAAATATTTTCAGAGTTTTTCTAACTGGAAAAATGAAGTTGTAACCTTGGAGATTTTTTAAAGTGAGTTATGTATTCAGATATTGCTGTCATTTACTGGGAACCAGATATCTACAGCGTTGAGAAAAGGAAATTGTACAGATTTCTAAAACATTAATGATTTAAAGTCTTTTCATGTATAATTACATAAGGTAAATAAACTGAAGTACTTACTGACATTTTCCTTCTACGACAATTCACACAAAATGTGCACGTGTGAAAAGGTGATAAATACCAGTGTTGTGGTAAAGCTAAATTGTACGAGCTTCTTATTTTATCTCTTTGACTCAACAGTCCTGTTTTATTAATAATCCTTCCTTCTGAAAGTGCTGTATAACAGTTTTCTAGTGAATGGGCTGGATTCTAAGCATGAAATTACTCTTCCTGCTGTAGAAGACTGTAATATTGCATAATAATTAGAGGGAATGTGTTACTGTACTTCTGTGGCTGAAAGAGCTCAGGTTTCTGGCACACCTTAATACAGGAGTGTAATCTCTGTTTATTGTGTCTAAATCTGAAGTCCCTGCAACAATGACAGAAGGAGGGGAAAATAGGAGTTAGGACAGGAGTTTTGTGCTATTACTCATCTTTCAGTAAGACATATGAAGAGAAGGATAAGAGGGTAAGTTAATTATTAACATACTCAGACCTAGAGAATGAGTTTGACAATCTTCCTAAACTGCAGCATAGACAGTGGTACGGGTTAGTTTCATAAGGCTGCAGTGATGGTCACTTGTGAGTAGAAACAAGAGTGATTCTGCACAGCATTCATCTAAACACTTTTTGTGTGTTTCTTGAAATAAACTCACATATTTGTATCTCTGTAACACTACTGAGGCTGTCTGCCCAAGGGTACCAGTAAGGTTTTATTGAACCCAGAGTTAGCCCTTGAGAGAGGTCAGCCACAGTGACTCCTCATGGCTGGTTGTCCTTTGGCCTAACTTCAGTGGATGCTGAAGTCTAGTAACCTTTCTCTCTTCTTTCTTTTTTTTTTTTTTTTCCTGGCCGTTTTTTGTGATAATAGGCATGAATAAGCTGGAAATTAGACTAGAGAAATTCCCTAAATGGCAGCTGATGTGAAAACTTTCTCTTCCTACCTGTGTGTTAGGTGCTCAATCAAACTCACAGCTTTCCTGTTCCTTAAGATCGGAATATCCGGAGCCACAACCTAACTCCCAAGTGACCTTCTGGACAAGAACAAAGGTCTCATGCGTGGGCTCCAAGTCCTCTGTGTGAAAGGAGATAGATTAAAGTTCCTGAACTTTTGGATCCCTGTTGCTTATCTCCATTTTGGTTTTAATTCTCTCCTTTCTGTTTCTTACATGTTTTTAAATAGTTATTCAGCATTTCAGTGAAGCCTGTGTTTAATAATTTTCAGATAAGATAATTAGTTTCTGTTCTATGCAACTGAGCTTATTAAGCTCCTGTTTTATGTATGTAAAATTGGGTGGATTTATTTCCTTTAATGACTAAGTCATTCTGACTTTGCAACTCTGTTTCAGTACCTAAAAAGAGAAATTCCTTACATTGTCTACAACCACTGATAACTCAAAAATGTAAAATTAGCATTCCTGCAGTCCTTTTAGAGCTCATCCTCAGTACAGAATTTTTCTTTTGGAATAGTAACTCACATCCATTTTTGCTTGGGAAATAATGTACCTTACAGAGACAGGGCTGAGTTAGTCTCCATTGCACTCTAGTTGTCATATTCTGGTGAGAGAACTTTTCCCTGTAAAATAAATAGGCAGTGGGACTAGTGTTTATAATAATTGATTTGTGATCATGATTGGTGTGTGATCTCTGGGGATAGTATACATTGTGCTAAACTTGTATATTGACAGAGACATTACATCTACTGTGGCTTGCTATTAGGATGGCATAAAAGTCCTGAACAGAGTTCTGGAAAAGCTCTCTCTTCAGGAAGCTTTTTGTCCTTTTTTGTAGATAAAACTAATTTTCCACAGATCAGAGTTGTCGCTGGGATTGCCTGCTGTTTAGCATGGATTGTACTTTCTCTTAGGCATAAAGAAAAATAGTTTTGGGATAATATTTTTGTGGAAATGTGGTCTGAAGTATTGATAGTAGCCTGTTCTGGAGGAATGCAGAGTCAGTGTTTTGTTCATTTATGGTTTTCTAAGATTGCTCAGGGCATTGTTTATCTTGGAGATGACCAAGATGCTGTCTCCAAAACTGGGTCACTCGGGGTGGCATGGCCTCTTGGTTGGCTGTGGATTATGGCACTGCATAAATCAGGAGTTCAACTCAGGGACTCTGTTTTTTGAGCCATATTGTAATTCATTTTTGGTATCCACGCAATGCAGAATTGGTGTTTCTTGGGAGCGCTTCCATATTTGAGCAAACAATTAGAGATTTATTTAGAGATTAATATAATCTCTAAATAAATAATAAAATTTAGAGATTAATATAATTTATTTTGAGTGTGATAAAAAAGATCTCCTTTTTTCTTTTATAATGGCACAACAAAAGCGATCTGATATTAGTTGTAGAAAATGCTCCACATGATTGAAAAACACTTGGAGTAATTTATCATCTTTGTTCTATTACAGATTTGGTGTATATATATCAGATTTGATATAGATATTCGGAGAAAATATGACCATGTGTAATTCATCTACTTCAAGATAGGTAGCAGCAAATGTAGAATTTGTTGTTAAACTTTAAATGGTAGCTAAAGTAAACTCACAAGTAAACCTGCCATCACTCTGCCTAGTATGGCATCAGCCAAGTAGCTTGCATTTTTTCACCTGCTTCATGGTGTAATGTTGGGTTTTCTTTGTATATCATATGGTGTAGAAGGAAGTCTGTTCAAAAGTCTTTCAAAATGGTCTTACCATGTTTGATTTTCATAAACTTAATCAGTAGAGATTAAGAACAAAGGTTGCACTCATGTCTTTCTCCCAGTTACCCTGGTATGGCAAGAACTGTTTATTGTAAGAACATTTGCTATCTCTCATTGCTTTAGGCTGCTAGACAAGAAGAGTGTAGTCTTGTGAGTATTTCTTTTGGCAAAGTGAAGACATCTAGTATCCTAGACATGTTTTATGGGGGAAGCCAGAGCTTTCAGCTCCACTGGGATATCAGCAGCTTGTAGCCATTTTAGAAAGCAGTCGCTGTTTGTTTGCCTCGCAAATATACATTCAAACGCAGTTTTGAGTAGGAGGAGTTAGATCTCTTTCCTCGCATGGCGATGTGAGATAATACAAAACCCAGCCCTGTCTCAGCTGTGGAGCAGTTACTGGGGGTTTTTGTGATGTAGTTGGAGTTCTGCTGGTGGACTGTGATACCCTTCATGAGAAGATTCCCCTTTGTCCTAACCACTATCAGAACCTTCTGCATCCCTTTGTAATACTGGAATTTCTTCTTCTAGTGAGGTCGGTGGAAACCACCTTCACAACAAGAGTCAAGGCATCCTTGAAATCGCACATGCTGTTGTACCTTCTCTGCCTGCTAATAAAGAAAAGGAGGAAAACGTAGCTATCCAGTTGTTGATAGTGAAAACGTGTAATTTTATGAATTCAACATGAGTCAATTGCACCTGTGCGGTTGATTCTGAATGCAGTTAATGCAAATATCATCCAGTCATAGCAATAGCCTAAGTAAGCTACCGTAACTGAAACTAACCAACAAATGGGCATGGCTTATCTGTGGAAAGCGGAGAGATTTTGCAGCATTAAGGCACTGCTTTTCATTTAAAGTGGGAGCCACTGCCCACTTCAAATGTTGCCTTTTATTAGAGTCCATTTCTTAAATTAAAAAAAAAAAGCTGTTGTATTTTAGTTAGAGGAATAAATCTTGATCACTTCCATGTTATGCAGTGTTAAAAGACACCAAATGCTTTTAAAGAAACAAATTTACTAAATATTCTTTGTAGCATAATTTGACAAGTTTACCTAAATTAAAACCTTTTGAGAAATAATGTGCCCAGGCAAATTGTAATCAAGAAGAACAAAAATTATATTACAATATTTGCTTGTTTGTTAGTGTTAGGGAAAGTCCTGGGTAGCTATTTAATACTGCTGTTCTGAATATTCAGCAGTAGGCATGTGTATGACAGGGATTTACAGTTGCGTTTTTCTTGGAATAACTAAATCAGTTGAGAAAAACTTCCTGTATTTTATGTTCTTTGTTGCTTCAGAGCTATTGCTTTTCTTCTGTAGGGAGAAGAGGAGGAGAAAGGGGAGGGCAGATTTTTTGACTAAATGGACAAAATATATGCAAGAACATGGCATGCTAAATTCAAGCTGGCTTTAGAAGCTGTTTCCCCATAGAATTTGATTTTTCTATATGGCTACAACAAAATGTAGCTTTCGTGTTAGGAGAGGGAGATTGGTCTCTGGTTTTTAGAAGGATAATTCCTTCTTCAGGGCTCGGGAAGAGCTACTAAAGAAAGCTGGTGCTGTAGGAATATGTTAAATTCAGATTTAAGTGAGAGAGGGAATGATTAAAATCTGAAGAGGACAGTTTTATGTATTTTATCCTCTGCAATATTTAAAATGTGGGCAGGCTATTTTTATATTAAAATGATTTAAACATGATATATATATATAATTGCTTTATAGGCAAATGAAAAGATTGCTTTTAAGCAGAAGACCTTTTTTTTTCTTCTAAGGGGCCTCATGATTAGAATGTCAGCAGTTATTTGGGCTTGACAGAACAAACAACGCATAAAAAAGCTTCCCATAATAAAAGGTAAGTCATTAAGCAAGAATGGACTTGAAAAAAGAGTTTAGCTTGCAGGGAATAAATCTTAAGTACCATGTGCTCTTTGAGAAGAGACAAAATGATAGGAAAACTGTTAAAGATGAGGCAGGTTGCAAGGTCATCATCTCTAACTTTTGTCCAGAAGACAGAATCATGAAGTGGTGAGAGATGTCGATTCAGGTGTGGGCTGGTGTCGTGGTTCCTCGTGGTGCTGCACAACTTTCCTCAGTTGCTTCCTTGGAAAAGTGGAGCTGGTAGGAACTCATCTCTTACAAAATGCCTCTGATAGGGCAAATCTCCTTGCTCTTCCTGATCTCTTACCTCTTGCTCTCCTGCCAGTCCCCCTTTTTTCCTCACTCTGTTTAGTCCCCCTTTTTTCATTTTTTTTCCCCTCTCCCCTATTTTGCCCTATCTGAATTGGGAATGAAAAGCCACGGTGTGTGAGTGACCAGGAGATGGACACAATCCCACATGTGGCTCCCTGGGGACCTGCAGGACCAGCTGTGGAGCTGTGTGTGCTGATGCTGTCCTGGGTTAAACTGAGCTCTTGTGAAACTGTTGGCAGTGGTGCAGTGCTTGTTTCGCCTCTCTTGAGTTCCATTGGGCATTGCCTTCTTTAGGCATCAGTGTCACTTGGGGCTTCTCAGGTCTCTGTTCACATTCCGAGTGTGGCTTGGGTTACACTTGCTGGAAGGGTGTAGTCAGATGAACGGGTGGCTGATTGCAACAATTCATTATAAATCGTTCTGTCAGGAAAGAGGAAACTGTGTGGAAAAATGTGAGCATTAAGATAATGTTATCTGTTAAGTGTCCTCAAAAGGAGGCAAAGGTATAAACTGCATATGGTGCAAAGAAGTAGCTCTGATGTGGACTACTTATTTTTCTAATTATTTCTGACTGAATCTTTGAATATTTCTTCTTGTTTACTTTGTGCTTTCTGGTATTTCAGGCTCTTATTCACAGAAATGTAATTGTAGTTCTTCTAATGACATTGATATTTGGGTGGCAGAACCAGTTACAGCAAGTTCTGCGTGGCTTTTTTCTTAACTGCTGTTTTCTAACACATTCATTATGAAGAAAGGCAAAAGTCTAGTGTAACTAGAGATTTAGATGTAAAATATTTTGTACTTTCCTTATTCTGAGGACTTCAGCATGAAGTGGCGGTTTGTTCCTCTATTTTTTGAACATTATGCATTATTTCTGTTGTTTTAGGGAAATTTGTGTGTTCTGAAAAAATTGTCTGTGTTGGTATAAATGTGTGCTGACTTGGTGAATGATGGTGGCTCTGAATTCTATTTGGTCCTTCTTTTACCATTTCTGCCTTAACAGCTGACTAATCTGCTTACAGCATTAAGTTAATGAATTATCACAGATCTTTGCTTACAAGTGTGCTTCCCAAGATTTACACTCTGATTCTCTTGGAGGTGAAGGTGCTTGGATACCTCTTGGTTCCTTTTTAAAAAATCCTTGCAGGGATGTGTCTGGAGGTTTTCTGAGATTTACTTGGGGTGTTGAGAGAGCCCAGGTTATGCAGTAAAACATAGGTCACAAAATCACCCTGTAACACTGTGACATAACTGATTTATGCTCTTAATACAGTGGGTTTGAGGATAAATATGGAAACTAAGTTTGAGTCTTAGAAATTCAGCCTGTAGAGAAATATTGATCTTTCCAGTATATGAAGAAAACTTTGGCTTTTATTAAATCCTGCAGTTTAAAGGATGGTCCTAGAAATGGTCCTGGTTTGTGAAGCATTTCATTGGTAATTTGAGAAGCGTAAGGTAGGAATTTGTTACAATTTGGTTTGGAGGAAAAAAGTTGAAGCACTGGCAGAATATTTGTGAAGCATAAATTTGCAAGTTTCTTCTTTATGCAAATTCAGAAGTTATTAAATCATAAATGAGGGCATTGCAAAAGCTTAAAAGTTGTTTTTAAAACAATTAACTATAGGAAAATTAAAACTAATGCTGTGATTTATGTTGATATTTGAATAAGTGTCTGCTAATATTTGAGTTATAACAAATTGTTAAATATAGATTGTATCTATTCAAATCAGATGTAGGTTATATTTAGTCTCACTTTTTATGCTGTTATTTTGGCAGGTGTGTGATTTATGACATTGCTAATCCAGTTTCATGAGTCCTGCAATTCATTTGAAGGACATCTTCCTGCAGAAAACGAGCAAAAATTTGAGCCCTTAGTAAATGGATGCTTATATATTCCATTTTTAGACTTTTTGCAGAAAACCAGACTACTCTTTTCTCACATACTGAGTGAGGAGGGCCATCTCAAATAAAACACTTATTTCAGCAGACAGTTGGTCCTGTTGCCGTGTAAATGCCTCTGTGCTGCTGAGATGACTGCAATGCAGATAATGCTGATGGTACGCGCCTTCTCAAAATTTACATCAGGTTTTCAGCTCTTGCAAGAGGTTTCATTCACTCATGGCTTTGGGTGAGGAATAATCATCTGCTGAAGCAGACAATTACAGTGGAGAGGACGGTAATGGCTGAGATTATGAGCTCATGTGGGGAGGGTGCCAGGGCACTACATGAGGGTGCTGCTTCCCTGGTGTGTCTGTCTGGGCTATGACCTGCCCCGAGTGACAAATCGGATCCCATAGAGCACTTTCTCAGAAATTAAGACCTGTGTCATTTTCAGACATTGTTGCATGTTATTCTCTTTCCTTGGAAACTCTGGGGTGTTGTACCCTTAAGCTTTGCTTGCTGTGACATTATTGGTGTTAGTTCTCTCTTCCCTGTGGCTACTGCCTTCTGCAGTGGGCCTTCTGCATCTCTGCTCTGTTCTTTCACTCTTCAAATTTCAACTCTGCTTGCACTTTGCTGCCCCTTTCCCAGCTGAAGTGTTGAAGACCTGCCCGTTTCCTCTTTGGCTTTGCAGAGCCTCCTGTTAGACGCCTTGTCTCTTTGCAGGGCTGCTGCAGCATTCTTGGAGCTCTCTAGCACTTCCTCTCCTCTTCCCTATTCCCATCTAAGTAATCCACATTTTACCTACTGCTTTAACTACTTCACCCATTTGAAAAATCCGTTTCTTGGCTCTCCTGTTAAACTGCATCAAGTTCAAGCTTGTCTTTCTTGCTTTAAGACATGTCATTAGCTCTGTCCCCACTCTGGCTTTTTACAAGTTACTCCCTCTGCTTAAGTCTATTCAGAAGTGGATGTAATAAAAATTACTTGCTTTATGCTTGTGTGCTGTTTACCAGGTAAGATTTCTGGATTTGAACTACATCCTGGTTTATAGAATTCCTAACTGTCGGTTATTCTTTTATTACTGTTCTGAAAAATGTAATTGTCTGGTCTTTCCCAGCTTCTTCTGGCTTTTACTGTTTTCCATTCCCTCTTCCTGTCCCCTTTCAGGTAAAAGCTAGAGTGTTTCCCTTCATTTTCCTGCAGCCGTTTGGTCTTTTCCCATTGCTCTTAAAAACAAAATAGATTGCCTGTAGGGAAGAAGGGGGGTAAAATACAAACTTAGAACATTACCCATAGTTGTGGAGTCTTTTAATTGTGTCTTTGTCTTCTGTTGGAGATGGTGAGGTTTGAGGGGATTTCACAGATCCAGAAACATTGTTCACCAGAGTTCCTCTGCTATGAATTGTTCCCACTAATGAAAAGTCAGCATGTCTGTATCGATTAGAAAAACATATTTGTATTGCAAATCAACTGAATTTTACTTAGAATGATTTTCATGTGTGTACACCAGGTACTCCTGGCATTTTAACTCCAGCTTTTCCAAGCTGTTCTGTGTCTCTGAAGAACAGTAGGAAGTGTTGGTATAGCTTTTGGATGGGGAAAGATACAATCAATTTTTCATTCCGATTTTGGCTATTCATGTGGAAACTTTAGAGGCAGGTTTGTTTTCTCCCTGCACTGTGTTACCATAGATGGATAAAATGCAGATTATTTAGTATGTGGCCTGTGTCAACTTGTTATACTAAAATCTCAGTTCACAATTCAGAATTGTTACAATTAAAGAAAAGTGGCATGGATCTATTAATGCCTACTAAGAGTCTTTTATATTCCCTGGCAGAAGTGTTTTTCTTTTATGGATTTATTGCTGCCGTCTGCTGGGTTTGAATGTGCTGAAAACATTAGGCAAATGTGCAGTGGATTTGGTAATGTAAACTTTTCTATTGCTTTGCACCATGGGTCTTGATTTCACTCCATTGTACTTTCTCTCTGTGTTCTTTTCTGCCCACTCTCACCCTGCTGGGTCATGGTTTGCTGTATTTCAGATGCTAAAAGCTCCTGAAGATAAGCCCCTTATTTTTAAGTACAAGCTGTTCTGAAAACCTCAATTGCTTAAATGTCATGATTTTACATGTTTTAAAACCTAAACTTCCCTAACAATCAAGGCATTGACTGTTTGTATTTTCTAAGTTTGCATAGTCTACTTACTGCAGTGATTTGAAAGAAACTTCCTATGTACTTTATCAGTATTAACGTATATTAAAATAGTATTCTAAAATATTCTCTACTCTTTCTGGTTTCAGTTTAAACTTGGGTAAAGTGTGGTTTGTAGAAGTTCACAAACATACTCTCATAATCTGTTTTTTGTTTTATGGCTCTGAAGTTTTAGAAGTTGAAAGCATTACAGATGCCGAGTCAATGGGAACATTTATTCTTTACTTGAGTACTGGACGGGTCAGGAACTGCAATAAGAGCTTGGGCTGAAGTTCTTTGAAGCAATGCTGGGTGCCTAATTAGTTCTGTTAAGTAGTTGTGTCCCAATACATGAATCTATTCTGTGCTGTGTTATTTTTAAACTATTGCCTATTCCTTGGTTGTTTTTCCAGTTGTGAATATCCTCATGCTGCACGTTTGTGTTGCCAGTTTATTCAGCTTCTCCTTGCATCACATATAGCATATTAAGCCCTGCTTGAGTACTAGCCAGAACTTTTTTGGTAGAGTGATCATTGTTAATCTGCTGATCATGGTTAAGTGCACTGATTTGGAGCTGGAGATCTGTAAGTGTTGGGACATGTGTCTCGGATCAAAGCCATGCATGTGTGTTTGCTTCATAGAACTCTGATGAAATACTGGCAGCCTTGACTGGAGCCGAGCCGGAGGCATTTTGTGTTGTGCAAGCAATTGTGGTTCAAGTTTAGAAGTGTAGTTCAGATGGCTGAATTGGTTCTTTCAAAGAAAGATACCCTTTCTGGAGTAAAAAGGAAAACTGCTCTGGACCAAACTGATGAACTCATATGGCATGAATTGTCCCATGAGAATCTGCAGAAACTGGTTTGAATGTAAGAGTTGCTTTGACTAGGCCGCTATGCTACTGTCAGCTTCCTTACCCATGACAATATTTATCTTTAAAGCTCAAAGTCAGAGCCATGCCAACCACCATGGGACTCAGAACTAAGGCCATCTTTCTGAGCTCAACACATCATCATTTGTTTCCAAATTGCATCTGTGGCTTTCTTTCAACTCCTGACTTATTTTGGAGTTGAAGTTGGCAGGGTAGGCCTTGCTCATTTGCGCATATTGCTGGGTTCTGTGGAGAACTCTCATTCAGAAGCTGAGGAAGTTTTTTTGGTGATGAAGACAGGATAGAAAGCAGAAGTAGGAGATACCCATAGGACAGAGATGACTTCTCAATATTCATATCAGACAGCTGCAAAGCTGCTGCATGGACATCAATTAACATTTTCACCAAAAACCCCATAGTTCTATTACCTTGGTGAGATATGATTGGTAATTTGGTGGTTGCCTAACCAGGTGTCCTCTTGTGCTCTTCTGGAAAAATGCTGCTTAAGTAGTGAGAGCAGCAGCAGTAACACAAATGGTGCTTGAAGAAGAGATGAAGATTGTTGCCCTGTCTCCTGACTATCTCGACCATCATGCTTCCCATCCAACTCGGTCTTCTGCTGCCCTTCTTTGATTTATCCTGTTTGTTTTGATAGGTGTGTATTTGTTTGTTTTTAAATGAAAATGGCAATAATTTAGCCTTACTTTTGTAACATACAACACACTTGTGTTTTGCAAAGTACCAGTGTCCTGCAGTGTGTTTCAGAGAATGTGTCATCTGTTTGCTGCCTGTTTGGATCACTGTGTTTTGGTGCTTCCATGAATTGCATGGGAATCTAATCCGATGGATGTATGGTCACTAAGCAATTACTAGGAAAGCTCTTGTAAGAGTATCTCCAGATTAATTCCTCAAGGATTTCTTTTATTGTTTGATTAGTGGAGAGCGAAAGATTTTTAACTCTGATTCATTGTGAATGTAGAGCCAAGAGGTTGCTTACATGAGAAGCAACAGCTGGTATCTCTTGGTACAGTTTTGAGGCAAACAGTTTTGTGGTGTAAACAAAGGAGGAACTTCTTCTCTGAATATTAAAATTTCTAAGTATACAGCAGAATGTAAAATGTGCATTTTTCCCCAATTTCCTACTTTGGAAGAGGTGGGTATAGTTTTACCTTGGAATTTGCTTTCCCGAAAGTTATACCACATGCTGTAATTTTGTACCCTTAAAAATCTAATGTTCATACTTTGTTCCTAAAATGTCACTTGCCTTTTATAACGTGTACCCTGATGTTTGTGATTTTGGAAGCTCTTTAAGATCCTTCAGGAAAATGAGCTAATGATTGAAATAATTCCAGTATCTTGATTAATGTGATTAATACTCTTGGTGTCTGGAAGCTGGTGATTCTGAGTCTCTTCTCCTTTCTACTAGTAAAACTAGTGCTTTTTCATTCTGAGACAACAGAAGTTAAATCCTTCTGTGCATAGAACAAACGGAAGCATTCACAGTATTTGAGAAATTGCCAAATATGAGGACTTTATAATTCAACAAATAAAATTGGAATTGGCTTATTGGCTCTTCTTGTTTTAGTTTAATATTATGAGTTCATGTTGGAAGTTGATACTGGCTTCCATCACTTCATAATTTTATCAATAAATTTTAAAATATAAGGAATCCAACATAAAAGTGTTGTAGAGCACAAATGTAATTAGTTATTGCTAATAGATGAAGTCTGTTTCCCAGAACAGAGGAAAGCCAAAGACTGCAGTAGCAGAATCGTTCTTCTTATCCCTTTTATGTATTATGTGGATGGGATATGATGGAGGTGCAAGTCGGAGTGCTAAAGATAGCCAGGAAAATGTTTGGAGTGATTTAAGATAATAATTAGGTAGTTGGCAGGATGAACATTGATTCCTTTATTTTAGATTTGACTTTCAGGGATGCTTTGTCTTCAGTTAAGGCTGTAGTAAATTTCCAAGGAGATCACTCCTTTCTCACCCAACTTGTGATACTGGTCAAGCTTTAACATAGGATCAAATTTTACTGTGAAAAGGAGAGTACAATGAGCTTGTGTGTGTGTGTATAAATCTTGTTATTTTCATTATGGTTTTAATGGTTATTTCTAAAGGTACTACTCTAAAACTGTCACGCTGTGGATTGTTCATCTTGAATTCTGATCTTTTTTTTTTTCTTTGTTGCACTGGGAAATCTTACCCATAGTTGAAGTGAAATCCACTGCATCTTAGCAGATTAGATATATTGTAGCACAAATAACTTGCACATCTCTATTTCTTCCTAATAAGCACAGCTATGAACGATCAGCTGTAAGACAAATAGCTGAGTCTGACACTTATTAAAAAGGCTTGGATTTTTCAGTTGATACTGGCAATTGCTATCAATTGAGGCTTTTGCGATAACGATTGAATACCTTAATATTTCATAAAAACCTCTATTCAAGCAGTATATGTTAGTAGTTTACTGTCTTTATCAACCTAGTCTGGATTCAAGTTATTGATGTAAATAATTGCAGGAGTCCTCTTGGTTTGTTTGGTTCCTGTGGGAAATTTGATTGAAATCAGTGTTGGTGATAAAGCCTCTACTGGTTTTAATATTTAACTTCTGTAATATGACAGCTTAAACAAAGTAAATACAGGCTATTAATGCTACAGATTTTTATTTAGTTGATTTTTCTAATCAGCATACATGCCAGAATTTTTTTTGGTGCTGATTTAGAACATTCTGCCTGTAGAACTTGCTAGGTTGTGTGAATAAGCCTGCTGTTGTTAAATGGTGCATTTTAGAAAGGCAATCATCACTCTTGCTTGATCATGGTTTGGAACAATATGTGGAAATAAAGGGCTTTGGCTCCCTACCACTTCTTGCCCTTGGAGTAATAAGCAATTCAACACTAACTCTTCATAGAAGGACACTTCTTTTTGGTAGGAAAATATGTATGTATTTTCTAAGAATAGTCAACCCTACTTTTTGTCCTTTGCTACTTCATTGAGTGTCTTAATGAGTTCTGGATGACAATAAAAATGATGCCCTTGACTTAAAAAAAATAATAAAACAAGCCATGGAGCTACATAGGCAGTTAAATACTAAGATGAGAAATTTTTTATGTACTATATCTAACAGCCATGTACTTTTTAACATGTACTGTTCCTTTCTTGCCATCTGTGTTCTTTTAATGTCTTCGTGGTTTAAATCACTTCCTGTGAAAAATTTATTTCCAGACAATTTGGAGGCTTCTGCAATATTTGTGAAGTACTTGGCTTCCGTGCAGCACTGTCGGTACTATTTGTGGTATTAGAGAAACTGTTTGGTTCAGGCATAATTTCCTCAAATACTCCATTTTATGCATCCTCCCAAAATTTCAAGTTTCCTGAAATCTCATTTACTTTCAAGAGATCATGATTCTCCATGTAACACTGCCTTCTCAATCATGTCAAGATCTTTCTGATCAATAAAAAGTTACTCTTTCTCACTTGGTAGAGCATGTTTTTGTTCCCTCCATTGAACCTGAAACTTGTAGGAGTTGATGCTTTCCAAGTGTCCCTCAAGAAAATTTGTTTTGCAACTCTTTCACTAGGAGAACTTGTCTGGGTTGAATCCATAGTTCGTAATGCTGTAATATTGGAATATTTGCTTTGTTCCTTTGTGCTTTTCTTTTGTTGCTTTGTTTTGTTCTTCATATTGCAGTTAGTCACGTTTGGGGGTGCTTAGCCTGGAGAAGAGGAGGCTCAGGGAGTGCCGTATCACTCTCTACAACTGCCTGAAAGAAGGATGTGGCCTGGTGGGGATAAGTCTCTCTTCCCAGGCAACCAGTGACAAGATGAGAGGATGCAGTCTTGAGCTGTGCCAGGGGAGGTTTAGGTTGGATATCAGGAGAGGAATTTCTTCACAGAAAGAGTGATTGGGCATTGGAATGGGCTGCTCAGGGAGGTGGTGGAGTCACCATCCCTGGGGAGGTGTTTAAGGAAAGACTGGATGTGGCACTCAGTGCCGTGGTCTGGGTGATATGGTGGGGCTCATAGGCTGGACTCAATGATCTCAGAGGTCTTTTGCTACCTGATTGCTTCTGTGACTCTGAATCTGTATGAATTTGTTTGCATAATCAAAACTTAATGCTTAGGGGTCCAGTTTGGTTTGCTTTCCCTTGTGGTGTGAACAGATGTCCTTAACATCAAAAGAAAAGGTGATTTTTCTTTTCTGGGAAATCCATCTACATTCCCAATTGGTTCATATCCTGTGAAACGTGTATAAATATTATAGATATACAAATTCTTCCCACCATTTGGCATTTTTATCTTAAGGTGTATATTCTTGCATCATAGGAGTTTCTTTTTTCTTTATGTTTCCTGATAGGACATGTCATGGTGAATGTAGGCCAAGAAGTTAAGTTTTTTCTTTGTTACGTGATCTAACCTGATCTTCAGTAATCCAGCACTAACTCTTCACACAAGGACATTCTTTTGGTAGAAAAATATGTATGTCCTGAGAACAGTCAACTCCACTTCTTGTCCTTTGCTACTCGATTGATGTTCAGATTGATGTTAAATATTGTTGTCTGATGATAGGCTATAGTACAGGAACAGCTACAAATAACAGCAAATTAAGAGATTATCGAGGTGTATCCATTTGCCAATTTGTTGGAGAAAAACATGGCTATGTGGTTGTATACATAACTGCTATAGTTTGCACTTTGTGGTAACATGGAGAAGAATTAACACAAAATGTTTTGCTTTTTATCCCCTTGTGTATTTTTAGCAGGGAACTGAAAATATTTTCTAGTCCCCAGAATTGTTTATGCACGCTGTGAGCAATGAATAGGCCTGTTGAGGTAGGGACTTACATTTAAGAATCTGCAGGATTCAAAACATGATGGCTTTTAATTAATTTTTTATAACATTATCTAATCAGTTATATTTTAAAAAGCCCCCATCTGCATTTATAATTGTCTTATTTTTAGCCCCCTCCCTAAGACTAGAAAAGACACGAGATGTCTTACCCTCAGCTTTGCCTCCACTCCTTTGCAGGTAACCAACCAATCTGTGGGGATATTGGCTTGGACAGTCTCTGATAAATGCTTGAGATTTCTTGCTGAGGTGAATTACAAGACTTAGTATGCATTGACATGAAAAATATTCTGCCAGCTATCCTAAAAATCATATTCACCAAAGTATTTGATGAATAGGAAGTGTGAAATCTGAACATGAGGAAATAAATACAAAGAGCAGGATGTTCAAGGGGAAAAAACCTCCATATTATTATTGCAATTTTAAATTGGTATTTAGATTTTTTTTTTTTAGAAAGTAGAATTTAGTTTCACTCAAACTGTCAGCAGAATGAATTTCAGTAATTAAATTCCTATTGTCTTCTCTAGGCATGAAAAGGTTTTTGTTGTTGTCATGGTGACAATTGAGTGACAAGTTGAAAGTGTGTAATTGCTACTGAGAGCTCCAATATCCAAAATTTGCAATAACTCAGAAAGGATTTCAGGACAAAATAGAATTTCTTTACTGGGTTTTCAAAACACGTATAGTGGACATTATGCAGTCAGCAAGGGAAGTTCTGCATTCTTGATTTTACAGTCTCCACAGTGCTTTTACCCCTGTAAATTCCATGATTTAAAAAAATTATGAGGGAAATGAGATTTTCAAGGTACACTTGTGTTTGTAAATTGTGATTACATTAGGTAGTACTGCACTGAAGTGTGTGTTTGTTTGTCTCAAAACTCTGTATTCAACCATAATCCAGTCACATGAACCCTCGTTACCACACACCTGGTTTTCTTCAAATATAAGATACTTTCTTTAAGTTCTGAGAGTTGTTCTAGGGGGGAATATTTTAATTCCTGAATGTCATTATTATGCATTCACCTGGCTGCCTGAGTTCATGTTCTTCTTACTGTTGGTAAACATGAATTAATTTGTAGTACCTTATTGATGTATCAGCTTTCTGCTGATAATCAGCTGAATTAAAGGTTTCTCTTGGATTTTAACTGGTGCAGTTTGACACCTTTGATACCTTTATTACATAGAGGACATCATAATCAAAACCTACATGCTGCTACTAGATGTGTAAAAGATCAGTTTTGTGCATTTTAAGAACTTTAATCTTTAGGAAATCTGTGTAGCTTCAGAAATGTCTACAGCCTCAAAGTGGAAACCTCAAGTATGCACCTATGTTCATACACGTACATATCTTACATGTGTATTTCTTTCTGCATATGTATCTATAAAAGTACAAGAAAATATGCCTGTAAACATATTTGGGAGTGGGGGGAATAATTTTGATCTTTGGTTTGGGCCACACAGTAGTTCAGGAAAACTTGTAAGCCTTATTTTGTGCCAACTGTCATAGGAGCAGTTGAAGAGCTGAAGGACTGCTGTGTTTGTGGGGGAAAACTCTATTGAGACTATGCAATGATATCTTCTCCATAACTGTGCATTTGACCAAATTGATCAAATTTTTCTCAGAGGTGATGAAATATCTTAGATCTGAACTGTCATTCTGTACTTGGTAAACCCTGACAGGATTTGATTTCATTTGCTAAGAAATAAGTGAACTGAGGATATGAAAGCCGTTTTTTCTGTTTGCTTCTGATTCATAACTTTATGAGCTCAGTCATTCAGAACATGTTCTTACATGAAAAGCACTGTTTAAACATGAGGTTAAATACATTACGTTAAGAGCACTGAAGTTTATTTTTTTACTGCATACAAGCTTTAAGTATCATTGTTTTCTATATATTCTCTCAGTAGACTTACACTTTCCAAGATTGCCACTCTCTGTTTTAACTCTTTGTGGAGGGTGATGATTTTTAAGGTATCTTTTTTGCAAAAATGGCATGTAAGAATCTTTTACAGGCTGGCAGAAAGACACATACTGCTTGGTGTCCATTGATCTTAATTCTGCAGACATTGAGTTGTCCCATTTGAAGTGTTTGAACTAAGCATATCTTTAATCAGTTTTCACATTGTAGTAGGTAAATGCCATCTCAGTTTTTTCAGATTTCATTTGTATGGATTTTTTTTTTGTCTATGAAGTAATTTAAATATTACCAAAGCTGTAATTTAGACTTTCAGGTGATACCATTAATGCAAAGGGTATTATTATTGCACTATTGTAAAAGTCTTGCTGTTCCTTGGAAATCGTGGCTTCTGCCCCTGCAGAAATTTCCCCCTTCCTAATGAATATCATACACTTTCTGGTTAATTGTCTAAACAATATTTAGTTTGTTTGTTTTAAACTGCTTTGTGTTTTAAAATGTAGTGTGCTGTATTTTCTTTCTAGCAAAAATACCTCTGGTACTATAGTCATACTGCCCATTGTAAGGGGAGTGTTTCGTGTGATGAGTCATTTCTAGGCATTTTCATTCAAATAACGTACACAGTGCTGGTTCAGAAAATAGAGTAGCTGATTCTGTTCTGGTATACGAGAAAAGAGTGCACACAGAAGTTTGTCATTCAAAGAAAAATAAATGGAAGTATTTCAAAATAGGTCTTTTAAAATGTGATAAATATAGGCAACATGAGGCGAAACTGTTTTGTGATCCAGTCAGGAAACAATGTGATCTCTGCCTTTTGTGCAAAATAACCATATTTCAAACTGGAAAATAATAATAAGGGCCTATAACTCGTACTTTTGTACTCCTGACAGTGCAGGAACTCTGCTTCTTGCCAGTTAAAATAATGTGATTAGACTTTTAGCTACAAAAATATTAGATGGGCAAAAGCATACACAAGCAACTAAAAATTGGCATTTTACAAGTTCTACCTTAATCTGAACTTTGTCTGCTTTGTAGTAATTCTTAATTTATGATCAGGAAGTGTTACCTGCTATAGTTTAGGGTTTTGTGGATGTTTAAGTAAATTATATGGGTTTAGCTGTAATAAGTGTTATTCATGCTTTTTAGAAGTATTAGCTGTTAAAATTTGTTCTTAGAAACTCCACAATGGAAATACAGGGATGCTGTAGTGCAGTTTTCTCTCTTTGATCATTCTGGCTTTTCAGTAACAAGGAAATGATTGTGAATGGAAGCATCTCAATAAGTAAAATTGTACTCCTGACAGAGATGAAGAAAATGCAATAAGGAAGAGAAAGTGTGCCAGAGCAATGTTATTTTGTAACTCAAGGGCTTACATTCTAATTTTCTCCGTATCTTTTGGTGCCAGCTTGTTGCAGATCCTGATACGAAGAGTGTAAAAAGTTAGTGGGAAATGTTCTTGAGAAAGGTTGAGGTGGATGTGTCTTGAACTTCAGCTGGTTTTTGGAAGATAGAATGTGTCTCTGATGTCTGTGCTTCTAGTTCAGGATTCCTGTAGTGACCACAGTGTTATGACAGGCTGTTTGGACTAAAACTAGTGCATAGGGAAAATCCTGCCGCAGGGTGAATAGTTTAGAGAGGTTGGGGGTGGAAGAGCCTGAAGCAATATGTGTGCAGTGTTGCTACTATATGTGGGGATAGGAGTGTCTGAAGCATATTTACAAAATAATACTGTAAATGCGGGCCCTGAGAAGATTTAAAATGAAAAGTTTTCCAAGAGTCTATTGTATTATGGAGGTTGCAGTTGAAGTGGGGTTGTGAAGACTGAATTAAGAATCCCGTTTTAATTATTTCCTGAGAAATCTGCTAATTGATACCGTTGAGATTTAATTTGTAGCTACAAGTACTGCTGCTAATGTCCCACATTCTGCATTCTGAATTTTCTGCATTTTAAAAAGTCTGCTTAATTTGGAATCTCATAGGTCAGTTAACACTTTGGTTTTGATTCGTGAATTTATAAATATATAGTGATCTTGGTTGTAAAAGTTGTATAATTATACATTAATATAACCTATATATTTATAATGTGATTATAATATTGTTACACATTAATTGTTGTGTGAAGAAGAGGACAGGATAATTCTGTGAAGAACTGGAACTACCTGTACTTCCAGCCCCAGGGAACAGT
This sequence comes from Platysteira castanea, assembly GCA_013397175.1. Taxonomy (NCBI): domain Eukaryota; kingdom Metazoa; phylum Chordata; class Aves; order Passeriformes; genus Platysteira; species Platysteira castanea. Next base: position 118,382 of record VYXC01008136.1, read on the forward strand.
TGGGAGCTCAAGGAACAGAAGAGAACATCTCAGTTTCAGGGGATTAGGAAGCAAGGAAAATCCCTGTAGTGTTTACATGACTTTCTTTGGTTGCTGGAATTTTGTTTGCCTAAAGGAAAGTCCTGTGAATGGAGCTTTGTATGTTGTGATACCATGTGCCTAATGAAGGACATATAATTTTTTTGCTAGCCCAGCCACTCGGGGTGGTGTTAGGCAGTAGTTGGTTTCTGAGCTCTAATGGTAGTTTTCCAGCTCAAGCGGGTCCAGGGGGAAGTGATGAAGATGATCAGAGGGCTGGAGCACCCTCCTGCATGAGGAAAGGCTGAGAGAATTGCAGTTCAGCCTGGAGAAGGCTCCAGGGAGACCTTATTGTGGCTTTTGAGTACTTAGAGGGAGCTTATAGGTGGGGATGATTTAATTATTGGAGTGGGGTGATAGGATGCGGGGCAATGGCTTTAAACTGAAAGAGGGCAGGTTTAGATCAGACACTAGGCAGAACTTCCTTACTGTGAGGGTAGTGAGACACTGGCACAGGTTGCCCAGAGAAGCTGTGGATGCCCCATCCCCAGAAGTGTTCAACAAAGGTTGGATGGGGCTCTGAGCAACCTGGCCTAGTGGGAGGTGTCCTTCCCATGGCAGAGGGGTTGGAACTAAATGATAAATAGGGTCCCTTGCAGTGCAAACCATTCTGATTCTGTGATAATTACATTGGAGTGACATTGCTTCCTAGATATGCATCCCATTACTCTAACTGAATGCTGTTTTAATAGGATCCAGCTGAAAAGTACACTAACTTTTTAACAGTTATGTAAGGTAACACTAGAGCTAATACGTACTTCTAGTATCTTAAGCGACCTCTTTACCTATTCTACCAAACACATAGACATACCAATTCTATAAGCATGTAATGGAGGTCAGGTTATACAAACTATTAATGCAGCTTACAGGACAGTCCTTGAAAAAGTTTAGTTTTTCCCTTGTATTTGTTGCTTGGCTTATTAATGACTTTTTTATCCTTCCTTTTGTAAGCAGTTAGAAATGTGGCATCTTGCATGTGTCTTTGGTACATGCCACTTGGCATTAGATGAGGGTTCCTTTTTTCCAAAAGTAGTTGGTGTTACGTGTTGTGGATATGGATTACTACTTTTCTCTTAAGAATTTTCTCTTAGCTGTGGTAGAAAATACCTTCAAAATTGGACCACTGTCCTTGCATTTGTCATTTTATGGGTAGGGTAAGATCACTTAATAAAAAAGGTATGTCTATCCTTTTTCTTCCTTTGGGTAAACTTCTGGGGAAGACTGCTAGGAAACAACATGATTCTTGGTCCTGCTGTCAAGCCTCTCTTTTTCTTCCAAAGAATTTTCAATACAAGATGGAGATGGTCTCACAATTCACAGCAAAGTACCTGGCTGATTTCTTTCTTTTGTTGTCCTTCCCTACAGGGTGTGCTGACTCGTCACAAACATTCCTCTTGGAACTTCAGTCAGCTACATTGTTTATTTTCTTTAGATCTTTTTATTTAAAACAAAACTCTGTCTATTTCCAAACACTGTCTATTTCCAAACAGAACTTTAGTGGGGTTTTTTTTGTTCCCAATGTAACTCTCACTTGTAATTTTCTAAGGCATCAACAGAATAACTTCTGTGGCTATTTTGTAGTTCTCATGCTTACATTTATGTCAATAGAAGTATTTGAGAGTGAGAACAAGTATGTAAGGAATCTAGAACCAAACATTTTGAGGTGCCAAAAAGTTCAAGCTGCTCTCTTTGTGTCTTTAGAACACAAGGTCTTATTCTGCAAACCTTTCCACATCCAAGGGATGTAGAATATGCACATAATCTTTGCAGGATTTTTGAGCTCTCTGGTAGTAGTTACATTCAGAAGCATTTAAGCTTAAAGTCATGGCTTATAACCCGACTACCCCAGAATGTTGGGTAGAAGACAAAAAGTCGGTGTCATACAAGTTAAGAATAATTAATTTCTTTTAAATTTTTCCTGGAGGGTGTCTTTGTATTCAGAAATGGGACATTTTCCCTCCTTTCACTTTGATTTGACAGTAATTTGCATTACAATGTGGTTGTGTCTTTCTAGTGTTGTACTTTGAGATGAATGAATATTACCACTCATTGCGTCTGGAATTTCATTTGTTGTGTTAACATCACTGGCTTAGATTTGTATTCTTAGATGGTTTTCAAAGAACAACAATAAAATGACAACATGATACTACAGAAGCAAATACTTTTCTGGGTCATGTTAGGCTGAACTTGCTGTTTCAGTGCAGTTATTTATAAGTTGCACCTGGGTAAATTAAGTTTAGCGGGACTAGAAAGTAACTGAGCAGAAAGATTTTGATTAAGTAGTATAGGAAAGTTCATCTCAGAGTGAGCTTAGTTTTGGAGACTTACATTTGGAGATGCAAGTTTTCAGGTGGCATTGATTGGTTCAGTTTTGAAGAAGCGCACTGACAATTTAATCTTGCCAAATAATTTTGCTGAACTTGCTTTGTGGGTGTTGCAATGCATTAGGCTTCATTATGCTTGTGCAGTCGTATCCTGTTTTACAGTGTGTTACCTCACAGCTCAGAAAGAGCACAGGAGGAAAAAGGCAACCACCTTCTTCCCACATCCATACTATTAGTTCTTGAAGTGAAAACAGCACTGATGCTGCCAAAATGTTTTCAGAATAAGGATGATTTTATGTTGGGTGAAAATATTTTAAAGAAGAAAGTTCTAGGCAGTGGGAGAGATTTTCTGTAAATCCATAAGCAATTAATCTGGAAGGCTGCAGTGTGTCTTGTTTATCTAGGTTCAGGAATTCCAACCTGTTCTCGCTTCCCAGCTTCACTGGAATTCTTTGGAAAGGTTGAAGTAGTCCTTTCTGCTATTGAAAAACAATGAATATTTTTGCTTGTATGTACTGCAGGTAGCATCCTGAAAGCTGTGAATGAAGTTAGGAGTCTAAATTGGTAGGGTCCTTTTCTCCCTTTTGAAGGTCTTAAATGTTGATAAAATGGTGATTTCATAAAAATAGGAGAACTGTACAGGAAATCTGCTTCAGAGCTAAAATCTGAATCCTGATCTCCCAAATCCCAATGCAATAGTGCCAGAACCATTAACTTTTTAAATCTGTTAATGATGCAGAAAAACTTAAGGTATTGCAAATCTAGACACTTCTTTCACTTTTCTAGTGGGCGAACTTAATTTCTCTGTAAAGATGCATTTCCAAGTCCCAATCCAGCATCCAAAATAACTGAAATTCATCACTCCATGAATTTAAATTTTTTCAACATCATAATGCAAAACTGATGAATATAACTTCAATATGTGAAATGATTTGTGACCTTGATTAATTCCAACAGTTCCAATAGCTGATGGGGAGAAATTAAAATGAAATTAATCTGAAATTAAGTTTTTATATGCAGAATATAGGAATTTTTCAAAATGGAATAATACAGGATATGTCCAATTACTTACTGTCTTTCCTCTTTGAAAGTTTTGACTTTCTGTAATCAGATTAAGTCCTAGGAAAAGTGAGTGTGTAAAAAAACCCCAAAACACACACACAAAAAAACCACCGATACAACTGAATCTTCTTTCGCAAATAATTACATTGCTAGATGCTACATTTATATAAGTATTTTTTAAAACATTACACATTTCCTATAATTAGTAACTTAAAGTACAATGGAAGCACTGAAAGCATGGAAAGGTATTGTGCTGCTTGTAATCCTCTTAATTAAATACTAATGCATGTAATACTCATCATGGTGCACTTGGAGTTTTTGCATTTTAAAAATTAGCATTGAATAAAACCCTTTTACTATATGTTGTTCTGAATTTACCAGGAATGTCGAGCTCTTAGTCTGGCTCTGTTCAGTCATATGCTTTGGAGCACTGTATTTTTGCTTTTGTTGTATCTGAAAGGGTAAAAAAATTTAATTCCCTGAATGGTGAAGGACTATTTAATATCTGTATTTTCAAGAGATTACAAAGTTTTCTGTAAGTTAAAAGATCCACATTTTTCTAAGGCATTCTATCATCGTATGTTCTGTTAAATAATTACCTAAAGAACAAATATTATTTCATGTGAAGTTACTTCACCTCCATAGCTGCCAAGTTTCAGTCACATGCTTGATAGAGGCTTTCTTGGCATTGAAAGGGCTTAATACAGGATCTGAAGAAGTTTTTGGAATTTCTCTGAGTCTCTAATCCCGTTCTCACCCCAGGCCTTGTCAGCAACGTGAGAGCTCTCCCGCTGGCGGCTTCTCTTGCTCCAGCGCTGCCCTTGCCCGCGCCTCGGCTGCCAGGGGGAAAGCAGCCCAGCAGAGACGTGCAGTCCCAGTGGTGCCTGTGCTCTGCCCTGTTCCTGTTGTTTGACAGCAGCAAACAGGGGGATGCCTTGAGGTCAGGAAGTGAACCCGCACGGGACTGTCCTCACAGTCTGGGGACGTGGCAGAGAACTCCCTGTGCTGCCGAGGTGAGCGGAGGGTGTTGCTGCAGGTGCCCTGGCTGAGGTCTGGTTTCAGGGCATGTCTCTCTGATGCTCAGCGATGTGAGCTGCGTTGTGGGGCTGAGCAGGCTATGGATCCCCTGGTGATAAAGCAGCAGGAGCAGCGCTGCTGTACCCTTGGGGGTGTTTTCTGCACTGGCTTTGCTCCAGTGACAAGGGAGGGCTCTGCTGGGGCCGCGGTGCCATGGAGCTACAGGACAGGAACCAGGCCAAGAGGCCACGACATGCTGCTCAAGTGGAATTCCCAGGAGGAATGCAGCTGATAGCTCCCCTCTATATAGTGATGTGCTAAGAGCTGGCTTTTGGCTGGGTTGTGCTGCAGTTCTGCTCCCTGAAGCTAAGGAGCCTGATTTCATCTGTGGTGGCTGTTGGCATTTTGGCCGTCCTGTGTGGCTGTTCACTTCCAGTCATGTTGTGAAAGGTGGTAGTTGCTTCATCTTTCTACTTCAAAAAATATTAGCAGTCTCCATGCTTAAGGAATGGATTTTCATGTTCTCCAGTGGAGTAATGTGGTTTCATGCAGAGTGTCATTCAGAACCGATTTTGAAGCCTCATGCTGTCCCCAGAAAACTGCATCCTATCTAATAATGCATATTGATGTTTGCTAATCTGAATGAAACCTCTGAACCACTTCATAGAAAACCAACAAGGTCATTTTAAAAGTGTGTTTGCTAGCTTAAGCACAGGAAGAGTGAAAGTGGTTTTTCTTATACATTTCTTTTGCTATTTTCCTTAGCCACTAGATCCACATATTGTCATCACTTGTGTGTACTGTGGACTTTTTCTGAACTGGTTGTTTGGGCACTGTTAGTGTGTCTGCTTAGAGACATCAAGAAAATGCAAATGTTTCTTCTGTGGCTGGGTTGTTTTCAGTGCCACTCGTATTTTATTATATTATTTTATTCTCAAATGTTCACCTTCTGACACTGCAATGTTGATTCAAGAAATTTAGCACAGAATGTGATTATACCAGAGTTTTCTTACATTTCATTTGTTTGGTTCACATACTTAGACATCCAGTATATTTCACTCAGCATAACTTATGCCAGTAATGTAAATTGTTATTAACCAGCTGCTATAGGTTATATTGTGACTTGACATGCTTTGATTACTTGGTGGGGAGTTGGGGGTTGGGGTGGTGACACTGGATGACTGAAAATAGTTGAATTTCTGGAGAACAGTTAACTGGTTTGTGTTTAGCAAAGAAAATTCTGGAATTACACTAAAATTTCACAAGTTTGTTTGGCTTTCTGCATTTAGTTAAAATCATGAGAATTAAACCAGAGATGTTTTAGAGGTTGGAATTATTTAGTACAGTGTTGAAATGGTTAACATATTAATGGCTGCATTTTTTCTTCTTTGTATAAATGTTGTCTAGTAGTGTTATGTATATTTTAGCATATTTTCCATCCTGTAGGTGCCAAAGAAAATACTTTAACTCTACAGCACTATTTCTGTGGTTGTTTGGAAATGTCTGAGGAGTTTCTGTGCTTGTCTGACTTGGGGCCACTGAGTATTTCTACATCTCTGTAAGGACAAGTTGGGTCTAGGTTATTTCTTTGGGAAAGTTATACTGAAATAGTCAACTTCAGTTGGCTGTATCTTTTTATATTTATATAGCTATAAATCCCCCCCACCCCCCTTTTCTTCTGTAATGCCGAAGAGTTTTTGTTGAATTACAAAGATATTTCTGCGTACTTTATAAACTATACATAATCTAAAAAGAGACTCTTCCCTATCAGTTTGACAGTTCCAATTCCAAATATACTCATCTCAGCTCTGTGTGTGATTTACAGTAGCGTTCTGTGAGCAGATGCTGATGTCATGGCTTTAGAACGTGTCAGTATTTCAGTGCTGTAGGTGCTGGGCTTCTTTGGAAAGCAAAGTAACAACGAGGTGTATAATTCACAGCTCCAAAGAGTCAGCCTGAAAAGCTCCATTAATTTATACCTGTTGCTCTAGGCAAGATGATCTTGCGTTGCTAATCTTCTCTCAAGAAAAGCTTGATATTATGTGCCTCTCAGAAGTACTGTAGTCCATTTAATACTTAAGAATTGATAAGAAAAAACATTTTACAAATGCATCTAACTTTGGAGGACATGTATTACTTTTATCCAACGCAGTGAATTGAGTGAGATAGGGGAAGGAGGAACTCCTTTAGAACAGTCAAGAATCACACAAACCAAAGGAAATAACTTTGCTGCTGTAATTTTTTCTCTCTTTTTTTTGCCTAAGCTGCAGATGAATAGAATTTGAAGTGCTTCAGAATGAACCACAAGGCTGCCATAGGGTGGAACAGTTTGTTACTAGTGAAGGAGCTTTTATTAGTATGTATGCCAGTACACATTGTTAGCCAACCCACAAGAATAGGTGTGCTCTGTGGGAATTGTGGCTTCTTCACGCTAAATGTTATTTTGGCAAACAAATGCTGATATCCTTTTTTATTCTTTAGCCTGGTGTCTGAAGGGCATGAGGTTTGTAGGGTCATGGTCAGTACCTCAATAGTGCTATGAAGGACATGGGTAGGGCTACAGAGGGACAGAGACAGACCCATGCATGTCTTGAATTACCCTAACTATGGGAAAGGCTTTGGTTGGAAGTTGTGTCCTAGCAGATAAAAAGTACAGGAACCCATTCTGCATAAGTTCTCTACTTTAATGGAATATTTATTAGTAGAGTGTAAATGCACTTTGGATTTATTTAGTTGCTGAAGGAGTTAATTAATGGTGTTATTAAAGACTGAAGGAAGAAACCAGGTTTTAATGCTCATATGAGATTTTCTTCCTAAATAATGTGGGGTTTTTACATTTTCCTCTTAGCAAAATCTATTACATGAAACTTGCTTGTTTGTTTTGGGTTTTGTTTGCCCTTTTTTTGCCTTTGTGACAGAAATAGCAAATATACCCAACCTTACGATAGTTGGTCAGCTTGGATTGGGTGAGACCTCAGGTCTGCTGTGCAACCTCCAGCTCAGAGCACGGTCAGTGGTGAGATCAGACCGGGTTTCTCAGTTCTTCCTCCAGTCTAGTGTTGAAAACCTTCAAGGCTTGGGACTGCCCAACCTCTCTGGGCTGCCTGTTCTAACCCTTTGCCATCCTCACTGTACACTAAACATTCTCAAGGGGAAAAAGCTCCTCCTCCAAGCACTCTGAAGGTTTCTTGTGTCACTTTATGCCTGCTCCCATGAGGTACCACAGTGAAGAACCTTCTTGGTTAGTCCTGGCAGGGCATCCTGAACCTTAGCAAGGCTGGTTCCCTCAGCCTCTCCTCACAACAGGTGCTCAGGACCATTTTAGTGTCCCTCTGCTGAGCTCACTTTGGTTTGTTGATACCTTTCCTGTGTGAGAAAATTGGATTCACTATTCTAGATTGTAGTCCTGGACACTTGTGATTTTGTAAGGAGACAGTATTTGATTAAAACACCGTTCCCATGGTATAGGTGGTAGATAAAGCATTTCCATTTTATGGAGAGGTGAAAAAGGCAGTGTGTTTCCACATTGTCTGAGGGCACACACAGCAAGGTCTGTCTGCGGTGTTGTCCTCTGATAATCATTTCTTTTGTATTATGCATTAAATTCAATAAATAATAAATCAGAAGTGCATTTATCTTAAGTTAAAATCTATCTTTGGCATTAAAAAGCCAATGAAGATAAAATATTTTAAAGGTTATATGCCTTACGTGGCAGCAGAAAAAGTTTTCAAAATCTGTTTTATTCAGTTCTTACAACTGTTTTAAATTGTTTCAATTTTCTACACTGTGTGGTTTGCTACTTAAAAGAAAACTGGATGCTGGAAAACTTGGATTTGCTTTCATATTTAGAACAATAGGGATTGTGTTGTCTGTTATGATATGTAGGATGTCTTTGCCTCGAAGTGTAATAGTTTCAAATAGCACTAGTGAGTGTTTTCATACCTCTTTTAGTAAATTTAGATGCTATGTTTGTGAACACCTATTTTATTTTAACCAGTTTAACAAAAACTTGAGATCTATGATTTTTTTGTGTAAAGTTTCCCTTAAATACTTTTTCCAAAATAGTATCTTTATGTGGCAGTGCTTGTTGGATGGCTTCCTCACTAAACTCTTTAAATTGTCGTTGATATTGGAACATGAGTAGGCTGCTTTTACCCAGGGTGTTTTAATCATATTAATGATATCACCTCTGTCTTTTTAATTAGAGAATGAATTTATTAGTTTAGTTTGTGCGTCTGTGTTATCAGAGAGGTTTTTAATTTAATTTTTGAATTTGAAGGCAAGGACTATAGTTTTTCTATAACATGCTTTTCCCCCTTAATTTCAAGTTCCCTGAATGCATTTTGTTTTGGTGAGTTAATAAAATCCTGATGGTTTCACATGATATGCATCAAAAGGATATGTGAATCAGCAGATGACTTCAGCCTGTATTACTCATGGAAATCTGTGTTGATCCTGTGATGATAGTGTATTCATCCTCTTATCTGTGCTTTTAATGACTGAAAATACTTGTAGTGATTCCGTGGCATTTTCCATATTAGCTTACCATTGTTTTATCAGCTCTGTTTTTAAAAGCATGTTCATCAACAAAATCTTTCTTGGAGATACTACTACTGGATAGTATGAATTGTCTTTGGTAGTTCATTAAGACAGGAAAAAAGAATTTTTTTCATTTCCTTGGAAACTTGCAGTTGCCATTTAACCTCATAACTAGGGAACTGGGTAGAAGGACAACACTACATGAGCATGACTGTCAGTTCACTGTTTGTTTCAAACTCTTCTTGTATGCAAGCTTTTACCAGGAGAAGTGAAAGTATGATAAAATCTGATGTCAGGCCATCTTGTCCCCTTTCATCTGTCTTTATAAGCCCAGACCCTTGTGTCGACTGCTGCTAGTCACAGACACAGCAGCTCTAGATAGTTACAGAATTGTGTTTGGACTGAACAACTGAACACTCATGAATTCTCACCTGAGTAGGATGTAAGATTTGAGTGAATCAGTTTTAATCTGTGATCCTTACACAGTAGTTCCTAGGTTAAGATGCTAATTAAACTGTATGAGGCGCTGACATTTTACCATATGAGAGTGCTGGACACTGATTACAGCGGGGCGAGGGTTTTAGTGTGATTTTGGTGAGACACTCCTGTTTTAAACTAGTGGATCATGTTCAGTGTCTTGAAAAGATGGAGTTTTGTGTACATGCAGCTTGTAGTGGGTACTTGTGCTTGAGTAATACAATTAGTTTGTGTTTTTCCTAATCCTACCAAATTATATCTGTATTACACTGCATTTTTCTTCCAGCTTGCAGAACTTTGAGAGCACTGTTTTTCTTGGACTATTTGTTGGTACTTGTTCTAACCAATTCTTAAAGCTAATATCCAAAAAATACTCAGAAGGCAGTGCTGAAACTATTTGGAAGCCATCAGTGTATTTCAGAAATATGTTAGGAAATAGAGCAAACTACTCCTGGCTGTTTGCCTGGTTAGATACAAGCACTTTCTCCTGTTTGGAGTAACAACTCACTGCCTGAACAGTTCTTCACTGCACGAGTTCTTCTGTCAGCTGCACCCACACCAAAATCACCCACAGAAGTGTGGGTGGGTGCCCACACGTAACTGTCATCACCATTTGGGGTATTCAACATAAAGGTGTTTATGCTTGTCTAGTCTTACAGGAAAGTGTAAAGGAGTTGGCCTACCTGGTAAATAAATGCTGTAGAACTGGCTTGTAATAATTTATAGGACATCTGTCCAATGACAATGTGAATTTTTCTCACAACTTATAAATTTGCTGTTAATTTGATGTAGACTCCATCAATAGTTGATTCGCACATTTCGTTTCAGCTGCCTGTGCGTTTAAATTACTCCAGAGACAATCTATACACTTCCTTGACTTCAAATGAAAGGTCATCAGCATCAGTCATATCCAAAAATTAATAATTAGGACTTGGCTTTGACTCAAATACAAAATTGATCGAAGTCATGTTAATTATGAGCTCTGCAAAAGGATCCATACAAGCAGAAATGCCTGCCTGTGTCCATTATACTACAAGATTAGAGGCTGGATTGCATCTGTCTTAAGACAGTGGGTGACTCTCAGTTCTTGTGTTTGTAAAAGTTGTCTATACATGCTGTGAAATCACGGAATTTGTACTGAGGTATCTAATCACAAAGAAATGGGTTTTGAACTGTGATTTTTATGAAGAGTCCTAGTCTTAACTATTACTAGCCTTGGAAAGAGGTGCTCTGTAAATCTAAAATTCAGTATAACTTCTAGCAGTCTATACTGTAGTTTAATAATGCTGGTAGAGGTAGATGGTAATGAATGCAATTTTTTGTGGATTTTTTATGTTTTTCTACTTATTTTGCTTTCATGACTCTGATTACCAATATCTGTACAAAATCAGAATAATACAAAACTGTTTAAATTTCAAGATGGTTGCTAGGAAAAAATGTCATAAATGATACACAGAAAATTTGTACTGTTGCTAGAAAACTTAGCTGGACATTTCACATGTGTGGTGTTGTACTAATGTAAGTTCCAAGACATTCAGAATTCACATGGTGAAGCATCATAAGCCTTTCCCAATTTTGTTGAAGCTATTATGTCTTTCTTTAGTGAAAAAAACAAAGAATAAAAGGGGCTTGGAGAGTGGAGCAGCATATCATGTCCTTTTATTAAGGCACATTTATTGTGCCTGTTGTACATGGTAGATTTCTGGACAATAGGAACACATTCAGTAGTTGCCATACGGAGGAAATGCAGGTGATTAACTACTTCTTGGGTAGCTGATGTGCCCAGAGAACAACTGTGCCAGGTCTTTTCTTAGTCTGTGCTTGGAAAGGAAGGAAAACCTGCACTGCAACAAGTTTAGAGCACTCTCACTGGTGACATTATTGTTATCAGTGTTGTGTAAACAGATATCACTGTTAAGCAAATGTTTAAAAGAAATGAAAACAACAACAAAAAATCGTAGTCTAAAAATCAATTCAATTTCTCTCGTCCTAATAAAAACAAGGTGCTGCTAATAGTCTTTGAATAAGTCCTTTTAAATACTGGGAAAGCTTCAAAGGTATTATAGGAATTAAATTGTATTTGCAGGGAAAGGATGGAGGGAGCAGCAGAGAATGACAGAACAGAATAATTTATGTTGTAAGGAAGCTCTGTACCCCATCACATCCAGCCAGGCCAGCTTCAAAGTTGGAACCAGCTTGTAAAGTTTGATGTGGTTGCTTGGAGCCTTATCTGGCCACATTTCGGATGTTTCCAAGGAAGGAGATTCCACAGCCTTGCTAGGCAACCTCTTCCGATGTTTGACTGCTCTCATTGTGAACGAAAATCTCCCTGCTATCTAATTCCTTGTTGCAAGGCATTAGCCATCTGTTGTATAGGTTGTTTTGAATAGTATCGCTTAGTCTTAATGAGTCCTGTGAGGCAAAACACTTAAACTCTCACTTTTCAAATTCAAATAAACCACTGTGTTCTGCAAAACTAATTGTTAGTGGCAGGGGTTTCATTTCTTTCTTCCCAGTGAAGTGCTACGTATTGAAGCTGCAGATTTGAGGGAAGTTTTGGGTTTGTGTGCCCTCTCCTTGTCTGTGAAATTGCCATCTGCATTTTATGCAGTAACAGAGCCATCCTTCTGTTTCTCTGCTCGTTGTATTTGACATGCAAAACTCATCCCAAAATGCACTGCTCAGATATTTAAAAAAGTGTTTACTTCGCAGCAGAAATTTTTGTTATTAGTAAGTAATATTTAGTCCATTAGTGATGTACTTGCTCTTTATTTGCAACTAAAAGGACTAATTCATCTTCTGGTAAATTTATTTCCTGGGATAGAATAACGCATTTATGTACGTGCTAGTATGGTATAATGGGAAACTTCCCTTCCTCAATAACCCTAGAGCACTTCTGGAATATAGTCCTTTTTCTTAGTCTTAATTGAAGAGTGAGTTATTAATGACTGAGAGCCTGCAGATGAGAGCTTGTTGGCAGTTCCTCTGCCCCTGGAGAATATAGCTGGCAAAGTACTTTGGTTTTTTTTAAGCTAACAAGGTATCTGCACTTGTTTTGGTAGCAGTCCTAACCTAAGCATCTAAGGTTAAACAGACTGCTTCAGGCCTGATTTGAGAGGAAAAAAACTGGACTGTGTGACAAAAACAGAATTTAGTTGTTAGGGTTGTAATTTATTTATTATTTCCTTTGAAAACATCTCAAGTTCCTATCCCACTCTTTGGATGTAGACACAGGATTAAACTCACATAGAAATGCTTTTTTAGAAAACAACACTCCTCAGTCTTTTTGGAAGGAAAAAGATCCTGGTTGCTTTGTAGACGTTAGCACTGTGTGCTTACTGGAAATACTTTCTCTAGATCTCTGATTTCATGGAAAAACTGAAGATTTAGAAACTTTATTAACCCACAGCTGTAGGCCAGACCAGTTCTCAGCAGTCTATGGAGCAAATGCCATCCCTGGTGCAGAGGAGTAATTGATAGCCCATACCTTGTTCACAGTTTCCAATGGCTCTAGGGTGAGGATTTTTGCAAAAGGCGAGGCTGGAAAAAGGCCTTCTCGTGTTGGATAAGTTGTTACAGCTTCCAGCCTATCACTGGGTATTTCAGCTTATCACATATGGGTTCTTTATATCTCACTTGCTCTTGCAAGGTGTGTTGGAAAAGGGTGAAAAGTTTATAACATATCTAACACCCTCTGCTGTTTGTGGCCTTAACGTGAGCAGTTTGTGGGGGTTTTGTTGTTGTTAGGGTTTTGTTGGTTGGTTGGTTTTGGTTTGCTTGGTTTTGGATTGTTTTTTAAATCAAGACATGTCCTGAGCTGTTTACATTGGAATGTTATGACTTGATGATCTGTTTGATATTTAGCTGTCCTTTAGTCAGCAGTGTTATCTCTTAGGAACTTCATTACTCTGAAACCTCAAAATATTTCTTTATGCTTTGCTCTGTGCTGGGGGATGTCCTGGTATGCTGGACAGCAGGGTCAAATCTGTAATGCTTGAAACCAAATAGGCTGTACAGAAGGAAAAACTCCAAATCTTTAAACAAGAAAACGCATCAAGTTTTCACTTTTGCCTCTTTGAGGTACAATTCTTTAAATGGCCTTGCTATTTTTATTTTCTGAATACTCACAGTGTATTACTATCTTGCTACATTTAACATGAGTTCTGATTTTGGATGATTTTACCTAAAAATTGTTAACTAAACCCACAAAAATTTAGAACCTTAAATAATTGAGTGCTTGGTTCACAGATAGGTAAGATATTTATCTTTAATGAATAGCAATATTTCACAGAGGATAGCAAAGCATTAGATTTTCCCTGAGGGGAAAGTTTATAGAAAACCCTGATTTTAATTCAGTTCAGATGAAATACTAAATTATCTTGTTTTATATAGACTGTGCAGCTTCACAGCTAAGGTTATATGTGGTCCTCTGCATGCAGATATAAAGAAAAATCATTGGAGAAATACCATATTAGAGGAAAAAGAAACATGCAAGAAAATGGCTTCTACATAATTTCTCTCTGTGACCTCATTAAATAATATAAATTGTGTAAAATGTTGTCCAGCAGAATTTCAAGTTATTTTACTGGTTCTGTTCCGTGAAATTTACCAAAACACAAATCAGAAATTTATGCTATGTAATTTCTATGTTATATCTAAATAATCTGGTAACAGCCAGGTGTAAATAATCATAAATTCAAGTGTGTCTCACTAACTAAAGATTGCAACTAGTTTACTTTTAAAACATTAACCTGTTTAATAATTAAATGGTACAGTGTGCCATTGGCAAAATTGACAAGAGCATAGGAAAGAGCTGAAAACATTTCAGACTTGAAAAGTACCTCAGAAATATGTTAATTTATGAAATAGAGCAGCAAAACATTAATATAAACAGTTCTGCCTTTTAGAGATCATATTTTACTGAGTATAGCAATATTAATTTTCTTTTTTCTTTTTTCTTTTTTGTTTTCATTTCAGCCATAACCAGCAGACCACGTCATTTAGACATCCTGTGACAGGACAGGTTTCTCCAGAAAATATTGAATTTATTTTGCGAGAAGAGTAAGTAGTTTTCTGTAAAGAGATTTAAAACAGTAACACATTTATGTACAGTAGATCAGTACCTTAATTTATTGACAGTTCTTCCAATATTGTAGAAAAATTTAATTGAGATTTATGCTTAAAATTTTGCTTCTCATTGTGATAGTGTGTTTCTGATTCCGTGCTAGGACTTGAGGGAGAATCTTTACCAAGTGTTCAAAAAAGCCCAGACAAACCCAAAAATAAAAAACCAAAAACCGCAAAATAAACGTAAACAATAATGCTTTAGTCTTATATAAATATCAGGTGAACAGAACATAAATGTAACGTGCTTTTGGAGCATACCAGAAGATTTGTACTGAAATTGAAATACACAAAATATTACTAGTTTCCATTGTATTTCCTTGGTTTTCTAACATTTAAGATGTTCTGCATTGATCAGCTTTTTAAATTTATTCTAGAGAAATGGTGTTGAATATATTTGTTTCCAGCATATTTTATCTTGATTGTCTGATTAAAACAAAAAAAACAAAACAAAACAAAAAAACAAAAACAAAAACAAAACAAAAAAAAAAAAACAAAAAACACCAAACCAAAAGGAGGAAATGCGTGTGTTCAAACAGGTGAATTTGGTCACCTTTGGCTTGGTGTTGGATTGGATCGTGCACTATTTCACTGTAGGCTTCCTGGCTGCATGCCAGGATTGCTCCTTCTCTAATGGAATGACTGGGTATCTTCCCTAGACAGAAAAAAGTCTTGGGCAAAATTCTACATCTCGTCTAAAACCAAAGGGCAAGTGGAATGGGACGTCAGATAGCTTTTCCTTTTCCAGCCCAGTTTTCCACCACTGTTCAAGCAGCCTCTATCCCCTCATGCGCTGCAGAGTCTGGACGTCTTGCTGTGATGGCCTGGATGTGGGATTTGTGTGGCTGCCTGCACGATTCCGAGCTCTTTACATTTCAAATTCTCTGACATGTAATTTGCTTTACATTTGGGTAGGGCTGCTATCAAAGTAGTTACAGCATGAGGAGAAATGAGGCCTGGATGATGGCTATTCAACACTCCCAGGAAACTGAGCCTCTTCCAGCGATGTCTTCTCCTGTGACTTGGAGAAGTAGAATGTGGCTGTAAAGCTCAGAGGTTCTGATACAGCCCTGAGAAGAACTTCTCAAATAGTTTAAAAGCCAAACCAACGAACCAAAACAAAAAATTGTAACAAAACCCCTAAAAACCCACCAGCTAAACAAGTTGCTCTCACCCAAGTCAAAGCAAAGCCAAGGCCAATGCTATGTTAACGTGCCTGATGAAAACTAACATGAAATACAACGTTGTGGGAGAGGCCTGTAATTAGGTATGAAGGCTGTGGGATTTCTGCTGAGCTGGAGGCCTCCCCAGCTGTCCCATGGCATGCAGGTGCTTTGCTGCTCAGCTGGGTTTGCTCATTTACAGGCATGAAGCAAGCTGCTCCACCTCTTTTAGTGAGAACAGGTATTGTGCAATGGAGCAAACTTCAGACAGTATGGACTGCAGCCACTGACCATCAGTGTTCCAACTTCCATTCATTAACTGATTTTTAATTTATCTGTTGTAAAGGCTCACTCAAATTTAATATGAATTTAAACATATGTACTGGAAAATAGGTGTTTGGATAAGCTCTTGGATTAGTCACACTTGCCTAGGCTTTTTTTTTTGGTTTTATAGTAATGGTAGCTGATAAAATATTAAAAACAGAATTGAAAGAAGTACTTGCTGTGGTGGCACATGGATTTAGTGATCTTTAATGTTAGAAACTTTTTTGGAAGAGAAGGGGAAGTGCTTATTTGGAGGGCAGTCTGATGAACATGTAGACTTCAGTTACTTGCACTGAGATGGTATCAAAACCAGGAAAAATCTTACACTGTAGTAGAATTAGTAGAGAGCAGTGGTTTTAATTCTAAAAGAAGAGGAAATGGCTTGAGGGATAGAGAGAGGAGTATATGTTTGTAGTCACTGCTCGAAACAGTTTTTGCAAGAATATTTCTCAAAGCTTTATTAGGCTGGAGAACATACTGTGTTTTTAAAATTAGATGTTTTTAGTCTGTCAGTTAAAATTGCTTTAAAAATGTCTTTTTCAAATCTGTGGGATGCTCTGGTTTCCTGAGTTTTGTACCACTTCTGTGCAGCAGTGGGGGTTTACACAGAGGCTCTTCACCATGGTCATGTGTGAATTCCTGTCAGATGATGTCTCAGGTGGTGAAATAAGAGGAGCTGTTGGCACCTCCCTGTCCTAAGGCCTAGGAATTGTAATGGAGCTGTGCCGTGTTTGCACTTCTTTTCCCTCAGGCATCAGGGATTTCCTAGAATCGGTGGTGTTGATCGTGTATCAGTTTGGAATCAGTGTTGTAGATCCCTATCACGTGATGAAATGACTTCCACCAGCAGGAAGCTCGGGCAGTTTCTGGATTGGCATGGTCTGTGGGAACTTCTCACTGTAGGATCCTTTGACCAAAACTCCTTGTTCCTGTAGCTGAAGAACCCTATCTGAAGCAGCAGCACTCTTAAGGGTTTCATAAAAGGTGATTTGTTCTTTAGTGCTGTTGTGACATGATTTATTACTGACTGGTTGATTTTAATTTAAGATTAGCGCCAAGGAGTTGTCACCAGATGTTGACTGGAAGCTAGTGGGGAGCAGTAAGCACAAACTTGTTCAGGCTGCAACACACATATCTATTTAAAAGGACACATTTTACATCAGAAAAGTAATTTACAGTCATGTAGAGATGATGAATGTGGGGACTGCTCTGGCCGTTCCTCATCCTGGAAGCCGTGTTCTGGCAAGCAGATTTGGAAACAAGTTTTGGAAAGTTACACCAGTGAGTGATGTAATCCTAGCTTGGTTATGACTCAGTTGAGAACCACATGCCCTTGATTCACTTCATCAAATGAGAACTGGACACTTTCACTAGAAGGCTGAGACTGTATTTCACTAGTCTTTTTCCAAGGCATTTAAACAATATCACATCAATTTTGCTCTTCAAACTGAAATGTGGTTTTCTCAACTCCGTTGTAACTGGAACCTGTGACTTTTGAATTGCATTATCTTTTGATCCTTATACTATTCCTTCTTCCTAAAGATGTTCTAATTTAGATTTCCTTTTTCTTTTAAACAGTAATTAGTAATTCCTTATTTCCTAATACATTCTTAGCTGGGACCACTATCAAATCCTTACCTCGTACTCTGTTTTGCCAAGCTTAGCAACTTTGGTCATTTGGTATATGGGACCAGTGTTCTGTACCTTTCATCAGCTCTGCTCGAGAGCCAGCTTTTCTGCATGTCACTTTTAGGTTTTCTTTTTTTCTGATGGAATGATTAGTCATAGGTGACAGCAAGATTCAGCCTATGAGCTCATTGTTTGTTACAATAATTTAATTGTACTTTTCCTTTACTAATAGCTCTTAACATACTTTGGCTGCTGCTACTCATTGTGCTGATATTTAAAAATAACCTTTCCTTGCCAATGCTGTTTTGAGTGATAAAAGCTGCAGGGATGTTTTTTATTTCTTCTTCTTTTGAATTACTTTTCCGTTGTTGGCACTGAATTCAGTTTGGCATCTTATCACATGGTTGCTTGTATCTGAAGGTTATTTTTCTGTCTGTTTCTACCAGCATTTCAGTTTTCATCTGGAACAATTTTTATTCTCTATTGACTTGTTCACCTCACAGTTTTTAGGATCACACTGAAATAATCTGAGCATCTTGCTGTATGGGAAGCCCCTCCATTTCACAACCACCTCTTGATTTCTGTGCTTTGCTTTCATGTTTTTAATGAACCCTTAAGCCATGAAGGGACCTTTCTTAAAAAACCAGTGGAAAAACGAGAATTAATGATAAGTCTGCCAGACAGGTGTTAGGTTTTTAGTTAACTACATTGTTACACACACATTTCTCTGGAAAGAATCTATGATGGAATTACTTAGGAGAGCTGTATATAATATTTAGATTTCTTCTCTCATTTCTTTGTTTAAATAACAGTTCTTTAAGTAGCTGTGGACAGAAAGGAAGAATCAGGCACATGTAGCCATATGAGTAATGCTAAACACTAGTAGCTGTGTAGTAGGAGCTGTGTGATATTTGTCATAGCAGCGTGTTTGCAAATGAGAAGATTGTAGTTTAAAAAAGGTAAGACTTGAACATAAATGTAGACACATGGGGGAAAAATACAGTGTGCTTAATCCAATGAGTGCTGTCCTCCTTCTTGCCTGTTTTTGTGCACCTGAGAAAACCTGTGTATCACCTCTGGGGAGTGAGCCATCTTATTTTATCTCTTGCATTTGGTTACTATAGCAGCAAAAATATCAGGTGGAGAGGAAAGAGGAGACCCAAACAACTCCGAAATAAGCATCTACCTTGTTTACATGTATAGAAACACTAGGACGTGTTGGTTTTTTCTATTTTGGTGATTAGGAAATTTATTAGTATTAAAACTACATTAACACAATGTTATTGCATCGTATCTGGTTCCAACAAATAAACTTTTCAAGTTGCTCGTATAGCTGTGGATCTTCCAAGTCAACTGATCTTTATGATCTCTCGTGAGTATTGCATTTTCAATATGGGCTACTGGTATAGTATTTTTTTTTTTATTGTTCAGTGTCGGGGTTTTTTAATAACCCAGATGTTGGCTGTGTAGTTTTTTCAGCTGGTAAATGTGGTTTCTGGAGACATACTAGCACTATTTAAGTAGAGCAGGGAGTTGCTTGACAGGAGATACTATATAGAGTGTTATTTTCAAGTACTTAAAAAAATTTACGCAGTAGTGGAGCTCCAAATGGACACACTGCAATTCTGTGTGTGTATGCACACTCCTGGGGGAGGCAGGAAGAAAACCAGCCTGAAAATAGTAAAACACCATCACTACGAAGGCAGAATGGAGTGCCTTGGATAACAGATATTATCAAACATCTTCAGTAATAGTGACTTGGAACTAATGTTTCTGAATGCACAGAGTCAGTGCTGTAGTCACTTATTTTTAAAGTGGAATCTGTACATGCTATTAGGACAACGCTAATTCCATTAACATGCCAGGATGCTTCAGGTAATTCTGCATATTCTGCCTATTTTTATTTGCTTTTAAAAACACTAAGAATATTGATTAGCTTTTAAGAAACTTGAATACCTGAGTTTTATGTTCTGATTTCGTGCAAAAAATCTATTGTATCCTTGAAATACTATATACAAATACTGAAATTAATTTACCTTGTTGTTTGGTGTTTTCTGCTAAATGCCAGGTACTGCAAGTTTGCATCACCAGTGTTTGCTGCAGAAGGCTTTTTAAAGAGAATAATAATGTATTTTCTCTTTCAATGGACTTAATGTCTCTTTTGCTTGCTATTTGAATTCTTCCATGGCAACAACCTCACATTTTTTAAGAAGCATTTTTCTGCTTGTGAATTCGAAGTTCATCATTAATTTGATACTACTAGAAAGGGAAAGCCTGATTTCTTGGCAGTGATCACTTTCAGTAGTAAGTGGAAGAGAAGTCACTGTATGATCACATAATAAATGCTTAGAAATTACATGTTTATCATTCTGTATTGTATTATGATTTTCTGATGGTGGTCTTGTTAAATATATAGTTTATTTTCCTCTGTACTTCATCTATTTTTTTGAAAGTGCAGTATGTTTAACCTGCTGTGAAACAGGTATCTTGAGAAATAGTGAAAATGTGCTAAATCAGAGCAGAAATTTTAAATTAAAACCATTCCTCTGTGGTTATTCTTCCTTCTTATTAATTTTTTATTGGAAAAATTAATTCCAATTTGTCAAAACTTAAATTGTCTTTTTAATTTTTGTCAACAGAAATAGCTTAGTCAGGCAGTGTCATATATGGGAAGTTTCTGAATTTGCATTTTGCAGAGACTGGATTAAAAGGTGATTAAATGCTGAAGTAGGGTACCTGGTCCATAGGAGGTGAGGCGAATTGGCTCAAACTGGCATAATTAAGGATCTCTTGCTTTAAAGGATGGCCAGGAATTTTAGGGACTTAGTGTAGGTTGTCCATGTATCTTGGACTTGCAGTTATATATAAAATTTAGAAAGAAGGGATTTATGCCAGATATGCAAGGCATAAATAAAATGGGACCTAAGTTGTTTTACTTACTTGCAAGCTCCATTGAAACTCTGGTCACAAATGGGAAAAATGTGCTTTCCCTGACACCAAACCACCTATACAAGCTTTGGGACAGGTAATTGTTCAGATTGTAGTTGAGGAATAGCAGTGGTGGCAAGTACTTTGTCCTCTGTTAAACCTTGTGTTGAGCTACTACAGTCACAGACTCTTCTCTGTTCTCGTGATAACTGTGATAACTGCTCAGAATTATTCTGTTCTGTGTTGTGTTCAGAGCTGGATTTCAGTGGTAACAGCAACCATGTTTGGTATAGCTCGTATGCCATGTTTTTTGGGTTTTTTGATTTTTCTAATAAATGGCTTTGGTGACTTACTGATGGGAAAAGGAAAATCGTTGGTTGTTAATTGTTTGTTTTGTTTTTCTTTCTTCTCTGATGTGACTGTACTGCTACTTGTTATTTGCTAAATTATGTTGTTAACGATTTTTGAAAATACCACCTGTGGTTTTAATTTCACTAAGTGTTGGTGTCAAGCTCAGCTGCTGAAGCCTCTCTTCACAGAGATTTTATTTTGCCCTTCCATTTTTCCTCTAAGTCCTTCATCTGGGTGGCTGTACTGAATTCTGACTTGTTGAACTGGTTCTTCTGGTAGGATTGACCTCACTTATGCCTTAAATGGCTATCTGAGCTAGTTATCAGGATTTCTGGAATCTTAGTATGACTCAAATTACACATTTCTAACAATTACCTGCCTTGAATTGCACCATTTCGCTTAAAAGGTATTTTAATAATTCATATTGTGCTATGAATCATATTTTGGGCAGATTCAAAGATACAGCATTAAGTTAGTGAAAGATCTAACAGCAGTCTAGACTCAGATGTTAAATCAGAAGCCTGTTATTGCCAAGTGCTGATTCCTGTCCTTTTCTCCCCAGTACTGGCTCTTTCACAGGTTTGTGGCCAGGTCTCTAAATTGGGCAGAGTTTGGTTTCACTGCATAAGCCTTATCTTCTCTCTTGTCGCACTCATTGTTATGTCTTGATTCTCTGTTGGGTCTGCAGACAATCTGGCATGTTTCTCCCTCCTGATGCCTAGGCAAATACCAATCATCAGATGTCACTGCTTGAGAAAGACCTGAAACCAAAATAGCTGGAGTGGTGCAAAGCAACTTGCGGATGCATGGGAAATATTTGACTAACTTGTCATTCATTTGCACGCTGCAAATCTTAAATATAAGAAGACCAAGCTGAGTTTTGGAAACAATGTGCTTTAGATTATCTGGTTTTGTTTGTTTTCTAGACAGAATTCATCTATGTCCAAGCAACAAATAAACCAAAGGCCTTCAAGCATGGTCAGTGAAACGTCCACTGCAGTAACTACGTCTGCTGTTGATACAAAACCTGGCTCCAAGGTAAAGGAAAAAGCTGGTTTTTTCAGCTTGTTGATCAGAACTTCACTCGTTTTTAAATCCAGTACTCGTTTAATGCTGATTTCAGTAGGGCTGTGGATTTAGCCCAGAAGTCTACTAACACCTCAGAATGGATGTAATGTCTTCTACTCAGACACAAATCTTTTGACAGCACTGTATACTCACATGACAGCATTGAATGGTGATTTGTAACAGTGATTATTGTGACATGGGACGTTTGAGAGTCTTACAAATGAAAGTAAATAAATGTTATGTTAATATTTCAACAAGAGCTTTGGTGGTCCAGTGTATATGGCAAGAAGTGCTGCAGACTGCCAGGAATTTGCAGTTCTTACTTTTTCATGAAATGTTACTGCTGTTCCTCCTCTTAGTAACAATTAAATCCTTTTCTGCCATCACTGCAGTGCACAAACAGTGCAGGCACCAAGTTCACTCACAGGTTTAATAATAAAAAAGTCCATTCCTTGTCATTTACAAAGGGCCTGTGGCCATTATTGAACAAAATATAATAAATAAAGTGCTGTACTTGAATTGTCACCATCCATTTTAATGCTTCTTTGACCTTACAGTAAATTACAGAGCAGTGAGAATGGTAGTGGGTGGGTAAAAAGGAATAGAGCAATATTGAAAGAATTAGCAGAGATAAGATAAATTTCTTAACCTTGACTGCAGTTCTTGAGCTTCTCAGGTTTTTTTTTTAATGCAAAAGTGAACAGCCTCTTATGTAACTCAGTTGAAAGGACTTTGCCAAATTGATTGCAAAGATATTTTGTTTAGTTGGAATACTTTAAATCTTTTGCTAATGTTTTGATGTGCCTGGGTGAATATTGGAGAAGATACAAACAATTTCATGAGAAGCTAAAGCCCAATCTTTTAAAAATTACATTTTTAAATCCTAAGTGTATAAGTTACTGGACCAATGCAAAAATTGTTGTGTGTGAAATCTGAAGAATACATTCATCTTTAAAGTTCTAGATGAAGTTATCACTGAAAACAGCAAGCTTGATAGGTTACCTGAATTAGTTGAAACGCTTCTTTTTCGATATTTGAAAAGTTGAACTTACCAAAATATATCGGCATTTGTTTTTACTGTGTTTATCCTCCTTATTCTGATGTTTTTAAAGCCTGCGTTAGGGGCAGAAAGTTTATTTATTCCCTCTTAAAACCAGCAAACTTACTGGAGACCTGATACAGTGCTTTGAGCTGGGGAATTCTCCAGTGACACACTTGGCTTTGACTTAGCCAGGGTCACATTTCTGCCAAAAAGTTTGCATCCTCTGACACCTGCTCCTGGTGCTTCCCTTTGTCACGTGGTTGCACTGATCTAATCAGAGATCAAAAATGAGTACTGGGTTCCACTCGCTCCCAGGCCACCCACATGCTGCAGGCTAATTCACTGGGCATGCCAGAACCACACAGCTAAAGGGGAGGGTAATGCTTTTTTCATCACAGCTTAGAGAACATCCAGAATCACCTCTCAAAACTTTGGTTGGTCTGGTTTTGGTCTCTCTTTTATTCTGTTTGCAGTCCAGTGTAAGGGTGGCCACGCATGCTTCTGGCAATCTGCCAGGTGTGGCATTTTTTTTAACACTTGGCAGCTTTGGACTTGGAATAGAGCTCTCACAGAGGGTTTGCCAGTACTTTGCTTCTCCACCAAGTGTGTTTTTATAAGATCCATCCTTCTGTGG
This sequence comes from Platysteira castanea, assembly GCA_013397175.1. Lineage (NCBI taxonomy): Eukaryota > Metazoa > Chordata > Aves > Passeriformes > Platysteira > Platysteira castanea. The sequence goes on from VYXC01008136.1 coordinate 142,142, forward strand.
GTCCTTAATAAATGCTGGAGTTTTAATTAAGATGAACCAACATCTTTCTTACATATGCTTTGTTTGATCATTGCATGTGTTAACAGGCTTGAAATCACTTTTCTTGTTTTGTAGAGTCAGAAGATCTGTTGCATTCCTTCACAGCCTAACACAAAAATTAATTCAAGTGAACTAGCAATGAGAAAAAAGGCTGTAAAATAAATAACCTGTGTCCTCCACTTTGAGGTTGACTTTTGGCAGGTTGAGAGTAGATTTTAAAGTAATTTCACCCATTTCTAAACGTTTTCTTCCATGAATTCCATAATCATTCTTTCAAAGAGCGAGTTCCCACATGCAGACGTGAAGCATGGTCATGAAACCACAGCCATGTTCATGGTAAAGGTCTCTACTTAGCCATGGCTAATTATTATTTTTTTTTTATGGAATGCTTCCGTAATTTTGTCTTGCAAATGCCATCACAGAATGGTGTATGCACAGTGTAGGAATCCTGGCCAAATTCAAACTGGCTCTTTATACAGAGTTGTGCACATTGAAGTAGGGCCCAGTATTTTGATGCAGGAACTAAGTCATCTAAAGACTTTTGACCAATGCAGTCTATCCTACTCTTTGACATTTGAGGGGTATGATGTTGAGGGAATAAAAAGCAAAAGGGCTTTTTGATAAACTGCTATTATTCTCTATTCGTAGCCAATTCAATTCCACGACTGATCATATTAAAAGCCACTTATATTGATTAATAATTCAGGATATGGAGGAATAAGGATCTGTTTCAGTTCAGCAGTAAGATATGTTTGGAATTTAGTCTGTTAAAATATGTGATGGTGTGAATGGAAGTTTGTAAATGTTACTGTGCCACACAGGACTTTGGCCAAGTCAAAATCAAAAGGGTAGTAGGGAATGTATTTACTATCTGTATTTTGAGAGCATGTTTTGGATGGGTTCTGCGTAACCGAAGTGATTGAATTGTTGATGACACTGGGTAGTTGCTGGTATTTCAAGATAAACTGGTGAGGAGTACAAGTGAAGGATGGGTCTGGCAGCTGGAACAAGCAGTGGTGACAGGTACGTGATGTGCCAGCGCCGGGGCTGTCTGGGGCTGGAGTGGAGCACAGGGTCTGATCCATGGCCACTGCATGCAGATGCTCAAAATTAAGAGCAGGATTTTTGGAGGGCTTCACTTTTTTCTATCAGAAAAATGAGGATTTTGTATCATTTTCTTAGAGATACTGAGAGGATTCATAAATTCATTTCTAAGTGAAACACTGAGGTTTTTTGAGTTAAAGAGGTTATGACTTCAACAGGTGGCTTTTTGTGGGTTGAGGTTTTTTTTAATGCTTTCTAGGTTGAAAGTTCCATGTTTTATTATGCATATATATTTGCATATTTTGACCAAAATACAGTCTTCCTGTTTACTATTTAAAAAACCTGTTCCAAATAAAATCTGTCTATACTTTGTCGTGTTTAAAAGAAAGAAAAAAGAAAAACCCGCAATTAACTTAGCAACTTTCTTCCTCAGCTACAAGCCAGTATAAGAAAGAAGACGAGGCAGTGATGGAAAGGGATTTGAAATTTTGGCTCTTGATATTTTTGGGTTTTGTTGCAAAAACTTAGGAGTCATTCACAAGCAAGTCAGCAAACAAATGTACTGAAGTCAAAAGTGACTTTTGTGTCTTCAGTGATACAGACGGCTGTGCTGATCTGCATTCTTCAACCCACAACAATTATATAAGAATAATTTAAGTTAGGAAGAGACTACTGCAGTACAGAGAAATAGTTTAAAAATACACCTTTTCTTTTAAAACAACTTTTTAGGCTAGCCAGTGGAAGCAAGGTGTGACAGGCAGTGTCTGTTATGCTTTGTTTTTATTCCAGAGCAGAATGAGATGATCTATACTGAAGATTATATGAGAATTTTAATTACATAAAGCACCATGAAATGATAATTTTGTTTTCATTATGGATATTAGATTGATACAGAATATAGATACAAAGCCTTGGGAAAACTTTTCCTGCTTCTATGCTATAGAAATTGTTTGGTCTTGGTTGACCAAGTCCAAGGATGATTTTTCTACATTGTGGTTGGCATTTTTTAAAAACCAAGATCAGAGAAAGTGCTTGATTAAAAGATCTGATTTAAAAAAATCAAATTTAAATGCTGCTGTAAGGCTAGATCAGCTACACTTCAACTGCTCTTTAGTTCATCCACCCTTTCAAAGATCTACATGAGAGAAAGATTAGGAAACTAAATTCTGTACATTTTCTAAATTGATTTCTGTTCAACTGCAAAGTATAAATAAAGTAAAAACAAAGTAAAAATAAATTTTTTGACTTTCAGAGCTTTAACAAATTTGGGCCTCATTATTTTTCATCACCATTTTAATGTATCTGTTGCATCTTAACACTTGGCAAAAATTTTCCAAACGTCAACTGAATTGTTTGCTTCTCATTTTTCTTAAAAAAAGCCCACGTATGGCCGTGTTTGCCCAAAGCCAGTGCTCTGCAGCCTGTTAGCTGAGTGCCTTAGCACGGGTCTGGTAGAAACACAGGCTGGGAGATCTCACTGACACCATCCTCACCTGACTTTTACTGTGAACTGGTTTTTGCCAGCTGGGTGGTAGGAGCACCTGCTCAGAAACCTGTTTTACAGCCTGCTCTGCTGGGTTTGTGCCAGCCCTGGACAGCTCAGGTGCCCACCTGTGCTGCCCTGGGACGCTGGTGGGTCTTGTGCAGGCTCTCACTGAGCTGTCTGAGGAGGTGGCACGGCTGGGGAAAAACTTGATGTTCTTCCTATCACCGGCGTGTCGGGGTGTTTCACCGCAGTGACCGTGACGTGCAGCTCACCTGACTCCTCAGCAGAGCTGAACACAACGTGCTGCTCCCTGGGGAGCAGACCTCAGAGACACTCCTAGGAAAACCTGCCCTCTGAGAGATTGTCACAGGTGTTAAATGTACCTCGCTGTTTTATGTGCTGTAGCACCGAACAAGAGGTGCATTTTTTTGGTACTGATTATAGCTATAATCTTAACCCTTCTTTAAGACGGGAAATTTAGTGCAGATTGATCAAGTTTGGCCTCAAAATCAACAGAATACATTTAAAGTTATCATATGCTGCCAGAATTATTTACTCTTATATATGCTGTCTTTTAGTCCAGATGTTGCCTGACTGGCAGGAACGGTATGCCAAGATATTTTTCCAATGTTATCCCTTGTTTGTCATAAATGTAGTTGTTTCCAGAGCTGCTGTTTGTCTGCAGGCCACAGAGCTTCTGTACCCTGACAAGCTCAGAGATCAAAAAGGGAGGAAAGAATTTGGACAGCTCTTTTCTTGGAGAAGTTGGTAGCAGCTATAAGGGTAGTTTGTCCTAAAGCAATTGGAGGACCAAACTGGGCTGAGGTTGGAAAAGAACAGGCAAATTACTCATCCAGTGATTCTTGCTTTTTCACAGGTGGATGGCCCTTGTTTGGTTTTGAAATAGTTTTGCCCGTGTGAGTCAAAACTGAGGTTTCAGTAAGACACAAATCATTACCTAGTCCTTGTGATTTCCACTGACTGCTGTCTAGGTCTCTCCTCCCCTGGCAGCGTCACTGTCTTCTCCTTTTGATTGCAGGGCCAAAGTCCAAGCATTTTATTAAGCTATCAATGTTGTTTGAATTTAAACAGGAAAGAAAAATCAAAATCCACCAAAAAAGCCCCAACAAAAAAAACTCCAAAACACAAACAAAGAAGAGGAAGAGTAAGATTCATTTGCTCAAAGTCCTGTGTGTGTAAGAGACTCGTGCAGTATCTTACAGAGAGACTTGCATGCAGCTCTCAAAAATACTTCCCAGGCACACTAAAATTGCCACAGTTCCGCCTTTCTGACCTGACACACCAGTGCTGCTCTTCAGCACGAGCTGGCAAACCATCCTGATGAAAGTGGAAGATTGACTTTGCTCTGTTGTAAATATCATTGCCTGTTTACTTGCCCTTGAAAATGCCATGAATACTTTGTTGCTGTGTAATGAAGTATAAATTATTGCAGTGAGAGTATTCGTAGTATGAAATGAGTCTTAGTACTGCTTAAAAAACCACTGCTACAGTATACTTCTTTACAGGTTGTGAAGACTGGGAACAAAGTTCATAGCTTTGGAAAGAGGGAACAAGCGATCAGGAGGAATCCCAATGTTCCTGTGATAGTGAGAGGCTGGCTGCACAAACAGGTATGCGTGTGATCACCTGTTTCTGTTCCTATACCTCAGTGCAATCATCGAGGAAGAGCAAGTGCCTTCCAAGGAACTGAGAAAGCAGAAGCTCGGGTGTTGGTGACACACAGGGCAGTGCTGGGTACTTCCACAGACTTCCATAATGAGGAATTTGTGCTCGGCAAGGGTGAAAACCAAGGTTTATGAATGGGTTTGGTTCAGAAAAGGAACCGGATAAATGGACATCACCATCACAGCTCAATGTTGAGGCTATAGCTTTGTTATCTAGATCTGGTTATTTTCCCTGATTTATCCTGCTGGCTTGTTGCCATGCTGATCTTCGACTCCCTCAGAACACACTCAGCCTGAGGCTGGCTGTAAAGGCCTTATTCTGTCTGATCTCCTTTGCCCTTCTACCCTGATCAAAGGCTTAATTCCAGTCCATGTGCCTTTTGTTCTCTAGAAGTAGGGGGGAGAAAATTATGGGAAATGGGGACCCATTCACTACACGTTGCTGTCAGCAAGACCAGTAGCCAGCAAAGACTGGGTTATAGAATTTTATCCAGTGAACAGAATTCTGCAGCTGCTATGTCTTGAGCTCTTAAGCTGACAGAAACACGTCCTTGAGTGTAATAAGTAAATAAAGCTGTTTGTTGTATGAGAATACTTCCCCTGCTTCTAATTTGGCAGCCAGTGTCTCCCAGATTATCACCAGAGATCCAGCAGCTAGGTTTAGGAATGGGTAGGAGAAGGTTGAAATCTGAGGCTCACAGTTATGGTTTTACATGCACAGGAAAGTGAAATAGCTGACAGCTGTCTGCTTCCTCCTGGGTGGAGGGATGTAATTCTGCTGTGTTCTCTCTCAGCTCTCTTGGCATCCACTACCCAAGTCCATTAGTTTTCAGGACAGAATCAGAACTCAGACACAGTATGTGTTGCCAGCCTTGTAGCATGAAAATGGGAAGGGAAGAAAGTCCTTGCATATTTAATATGACTGCAGAAAGGAGGAGGGAAATAGCTAGAGCAATGTTGTATATCCTGTTTCCTTCTGTCCCCTAACCTCTGCTTGTAAGCCCTTAAAGCCTGAAGGTGCTTTTTATGCTGCTGATCTCATCAAAACCTACCCGAGCTGAAGAAGCTGTACTTGCTTAGGTTGTAGTCTGGCAATTTTAAAAGCTTCAGAAATTAATTTCAATGCAAATATTACTCGTTTTGACAAGGTTATATATATATCTATATATATCTCCACAGGCATATTACATTATACTTCATTAAAATTTGCACATTATACCTCCTGTTTTATTTCCTAAGGAATATTTGATTAAATTACATTTTAGGCATTGGTAACATATGGTGATTGAATTACAGGATATCATTGCCTGAAATGTGAGGTCATACTGCACAGCTGTGAAGTGATTTTTGTTTTGGTCTGCAGGCAATCTTTGTTGGAGTTTGTGCCATCCAGAAACACGCTTGGTTTCCTTATAAAGGAAATATATTCCAAGGAATATATATATATATTCCTTGCAAATAAATCTGTGTAGATAAAATAAGCATTGGTTGAATATAAGGTTAATCTGAATGCTGTTTGGGATGAGAGTTTAATTGCTTAATGAAAATAAGCAGTTTGACTCTTCTGCCCTCATTATTTTATAGCTGGATGTTTTGCCTCTTATCTTTCTTAGTACATAATATTTTGCTAAGATAGAAACCATTTGTTTTGCAATTAGCAATCATGCTTAGGTAGACTTCTGCTAAACTACTCACTGGATCAGCATTGTATCTGTTAACTTTCCTTAGATGAAAATCACGTTTCTTGCGTTTCAGGATAGCTCTGGAATGCGATTATGGAAGAGACGATGGTTTGTGCTTGCTGATTATTGCTTGTTTTACTACAAAGGTGAGTAGAGATTAGCTGGTTTGAGTTAGTCTGAACAGTTCACCTGTACAAGTCGTGGTGAATGCATGAGCTAGCTGAACTCTCCAGATCAAGTTAGTTGTTCTGAGATGAGCAGTGAAACAATTGCTTGGCCAGACATCTTAAATGCACAGCAAATTCTAGGCCGGAGTCGAGGAAGCAAAAGATGCTGTATTGATGTTTTCTCACATAATTCATGTTTGGTATATGCCACGGTTTCCGTTGCAGAACATCTGCCTGCAATAAATAAGATTTATGCCATCTCTGGTCTGTGTTGTGGTACCTACTTGCTTGCACTTGGATGTCTGAGTTTTTTCAGAATGCGCTATGGCCAGATCAGGGCATTGGTTCAGCTTTAATCCAAGGGACAAAGTCAGAGTGAGAACTTCTGAATCCAGTAATTCTACCAAAAAAAAAAATAAAAGGTTAGATGTGATCTTAGACCAAACTAGGTCTAACATAAGGTTATTTTCAGGTTTTGAATACTTTGCGTGCTACAATTTTTGGAAAGCATTACGGAATATCAGACTTGGAATTCATATTTCTAGATGCTGCATTTCTGCTGTTGATCACTTGGAGCCAGCAGTAAGAGAAGTTCCCTAATTATAGCAATTAGCCTAGATGTACAGTGCTAAATGGAAGGTCCATCATGTAATGCAGCCTGTCACAGTTCATTTGGCACAATAAGCTTTATTCTTGAGGTAAATTCTTCTGGCTGAAACTAAAAAGCAGCATCTACCCACCTACCCTCCAAAACCAGAAAAAATTTCAATAAAAACCCAAAGTGCTTAAAAAAACCCCCCTTTTTTCTTTAAAAATAAAACATTTTTCTGCACATATTATTGGTGTTGAGTCATAAGTGAATTTGGGTCAGAAAAGACTTCAGGAAGTGTCCTATCCCACTGCCTGGTGAAAGCAGGGTCAGGAAAGGAGTCAGCCCGGGTTGCTCAGGGATTAATCAAGCCAGGTGTTGAAAACCTCCAAGGATGGAGGTGGCACAGCTTCTTCCTTGGCCTGTGCCCCTGCTGCTCTGTCCTTGGGAAAATGCTTTTCCTTATAGCCAGTCTGAACCACTGCTCTTTCTACTTAATGCCTGTTTTCTCTGTGTCGATAAAGGAGATTGTATTGTTAGGCCACTGAACAGTGCAGGGAATTAAATTCTATTTTTCTGTTCCACAGACAGCAGAGAAGAGTCTGTTCTAGGGAGCATACCATTGCCTAGTTATGTAATATCTCCAGTTGGACCTGAAGATCGTATAAATCGCAAATTTTCTTTTAAGGTACTGTTTGCAAAGCTTATCATCTAATCATAGTTTATTTGCGTTAGAAAAGCTGCTGCTGTAAACAAGAACATCATCTGTTTTCCTACTTTACTTGTTACTAGTTTTTAAAAGCAGACAGGTTTATTGACTGCCTGTTCAAATATGACATAGCAATTTTTTTTGCTTATGAATTGACATTCATGTCTGTTACTTTGTAAGTGTCCTTAGAGCTTGATGAAGTGTCTATGAGTTAAGAACCTGTTTCTAAAATCAGAAATTAGTATTGACAAGTTGTTCCAGTACTGTTTACAAATTGGAAGAAAAGCTGTCTAATTTACTTTATAATAGAGTACTTGATCTCATAGTGGGTTGATGTCTGTTTGGTTTTTTTGTGGTTTTTTTAAAAAGAAAAAATTGAATCAGTTCTCACAGTTATAAAATGACATCTTTGTCATCCTAAGTGATATGGATTTTTAAAGGAAAAAGTACTCTTGTTTGATATAGTTTGAGTGTGATTTTGTGTTTTTTCTTTTTCTAAAAATAAGTATAATTGTGCTCTAGGCTTCATTATAAAAACCCACGGATATGAAATAAAACATACACTTCTTGATAGTGCAAAAACCTGACTCCAAATGACTGTCTAAACTTCAGCACTTAGGCAAAGTTTAGAAACTTCTGTGCTTGTGGCAGATTTAAAGTCAGAGCAGATCCTATTTTTCTATCAAGCAAATGATTTTTCATTACTTTAAAAGTAATTTACAGATCAGGTTTCAATCAGGCATACTTCGGAGATCTGGAAAGAATCTCTATTTAAATATTTTCTGTGCTGAAATTATGAAGAACATCTGACTTTCTCTTGCATTTTGATTTTTTGAGGTGTTTTAGAATTAAGACTACCTTTTCTTACTTTCGGTTCTGTGTTCAAGTGGATAGTGGTTTGAAATTTATTGAACAAATGTTAACTTGGGAAACGTGTTTAGAAAAGACCCAGTGCACTTTGTGGAAATGTTTATTGTACTTTTCCAAATGCATTGGACATGAGATAGCGGGATAAAGCTACAAAGAAATCTTTGTTTAAGAAAAACATTCCACCTCCAGTATTTACTGAGTGTGACTCACAAAGCCCTCGTTTTCTGGAGCCTTTTCCTAGGAGGAAGCACATACTGAAATGTACTCAATGTACTCTTCTCGGCTTCCCTGCTTTTTATTTTATTCAAAAGTGTTTACACACATGCTCTTGAGTCACCACTGGCCAAAGGAGAAGAATCCATGGTGTGATCATGGTTAAACCTTTCCAGAAGCAAATGCAGACTTCCCCTGTTCCTTTTAGAGTATCATATCTATATGAGCTCTACTAGGTATTTAATCTGAGTCTTTTTCTGAAAACGTTATGAGCCAGTAACCTGAGACTTTCAACACAGGATCATTACTAAAAGGTTGATATAGGTAGAAATAGGGTGTTGATAGCAAAAGACAGTTTATGCTAGAAATCTCTGTAAAAAATCAACATTTCATCTGTCAGTTTGTCAGACCAGTTTTAACTCTGCTTTGGGTGTTTGATGATTGGCTGCAGGCTGGATGCTGCAGTTTGACATTATTTATACCCAGCTCCGAGGGCAGGAGGAGGATTTTGTGCGGTTGCTGTGGTACGGACCCTGCCCAACACTGACGTTCAGTGGTCTTTAGTTGGCTGTGGGCACCCCGCAGCAGGAGCACACCCGTGCTGGCATTCCATCACTCAGCAGCCACTGCCTTTATCTCATCTCTTCAGAACACCTCCAGGCTCAGAGCACGGACGGACATTCCGTCTCGCAGTGTAGAGCAGCCAGAAATAGAACACACGAGCAGATTAAGCCCAAAATAAAGACAAGACTTTTTTTTTGCATCTAAGACCTGAATGAGTGGGAGAATGCACCATGACACTTTTTACATTTGGCCTATTCTTTATTGAGATTGTTGTACATCTTTGTTACAGCAGAGGGATTGGCTCCCATTTGAAGTGGCAATGAGTTTGGAAGCTAGGGAAACAGTAAAACTGCAAAAAAATTCAACTCTCTTGTTTGCAAAACTAGAGGAAAGAAATTTGCTTAGCAAATACATGAATGCTTTTTGCATACGATTTGGTTAGAAGGAGGCTTGTAAAATACACGCTCACTGGGGTCTGTGTTAGACCCTGCAAACTGTTAAAATGTGCGCCGTAGGAGTTCTCAAAATCCTTTTCCTTTCATCACCTCCTGAGATCCAACTTAAGTTTCTGTGTCTCTTTGGGTGTTTAACAATTATAGGCCTCCAGAACTGCATACAAGCTTTTGAAATGCCATCAAACCCCTACTTTGAAATGTAACAGTATGTGAGTTTAATTTTTTTGTTTCAAAACTGTGCTTTTAAGTATCTATCTGGGTACAATTTTTGACGCTCAACAATTTTTTCACTTCCTTTATTTGTGCCAAGCAAGGTGCTGTGACTAGCTGAAAGCCACTGCCACTAAGCTGTGTGTGAGCCTAGAACTCGGGATCCTTACTGCATGTTTAGTTCAGCTCACATCCTAAAGATATTTAGTTAATCTAATTGGTGCATTTTAAAATAATAGTTTTTTGTTGGTACCAGTATGAGTGAGCACAAATTCAGTGTTTAGACTTAAATGTGAAGAGGCTTGCACAACATTAATGTAATATAGCTGGAAATACTTCCTGTGATTAATAGAGAACTGACTGTACTTTGTAGTTTTAAACAGGACAGTTTAAGAAGATTTGTGTCATCACGTGTCATTACAGTCTCCTTAGAGGCCTTTTCATCCTCAAACATGAAAATTATTTTTAATTGGTCTTACTTACAAATGGAAGTATTTGTTCATGGCTTAGACCTGCTGAGACTAGGGCAAACTTCTTACCTGTTTCTTTGATCTCACTGGTTTTCCTACAAAAAATTTGACATAGTTTGTTCCATTACGTTCTCTGAATCAGTGTTGCCTCCTTAGGCTCCCATTTTGCTCTGGGTCTGGGGAATCAGATGAAGAAATGCCAAGCGTTGCCAATTTGAGAGGTGCTGTTTTCAAATTTGCAAGAAAGGAGGGTTCAAGCTTCTAGATATCCTTAGAAAGCTCAATATTATTTAAGGGTGAAAGACGAATTAGATCATAGTGGGCTGTTGTTGAGTTCATAGTGAAGGTTCAGAGGATTAATTCAGTTTTGCTCAGAAATGGTTCATAAATATCAAAATTAAGAAGGAGGAAATTTCTGTATATTATAGCTTATTGAACTAGCTTTAAAAGATTACAGATTTTAGAAAACTGTTCCCTTCCTCATCCCTTTGTTCTATGAATGGTGGCTTCTTCTTTCCTAGGTATTTTGAACAAGTGGATGTGAACAGCTGTAGGAATTAGTTACTTTTAGTACAGTCTTTTGTTGGTTGTTTTTTTTTTTTTTTGAAACATGAATCTTTTAATGATTTTAACTTGTTTAATTTTTTGTCCTTGTCTTGTCCTGTTGATATGCTCTTGGGGTTTACTGTCCGTTTCTCCTACTGTGCACTATGGGAGAGAGACTACTTTTCTTCTCAATCTATCCACATTAAGGCGTCTGAATGCATGAATAGGTACCAATATTATTTTTTCCCTGTCGTGTGTATGGTGTACATGTGGGCATGTGCTGTGTTTTAGGCTTTTTAGTATGCTGTAGCCATCCTAATAGCTTTGGCTTTAAAAAGAAATCCCAACCCAAAAGGCCTGTTAGCTTCTGTCTGCCAGCAGGGACAGCTACAGGACATTGGCACAAAGTGGCTTTCTTGCATATAAAACACACTACTAATAAATAATTGAAATAAAATTGAATTTTACCTTAACCAGTGTTATATATTGCAAACTTCAAGATATTGCGTTTGTTGATAATTGCACACTGTCTCTGTTATCCCTTCTGAAGGTGGGAATGTTTATGGCTGCGAGAGCTTCAGTCTCTCAAGGGAGAGTGGTGCAGCACAGTTTGCATTTTGATACTGTTTTCACCTACAGCCTCTTAGGCAGTGCTTGCAGCTGTGTTGAAAGGAAAACCTAAAACACAAGCAGGTTGTGTTGATCAGGGTGTACAGATCAATTAAGACAGCTGTTAAATCCATTTCTTGGCATGGTCTCTACAGTCTCTGCAGATAGTTACCCAAAAGTCTGAGTTTTTTTAAGCAAGTGTAATGGTGGGGTCCTACTGCATCATCTGCAGTGGGACATGCATAGTCTGCTGCAGGAATGAATTCACTTCTGAATTTTAACACCTTCTGTGGGCTCAGCCTGCTCCGTTAAGGAGCTCTGTAGTCATGCTGCATAACATGTGGTCTCACGTTAAAACCACCATTCTCCTTTATATCTGGAGCTGCCAGTTTTTGTTCTCTTCATACACTGGATAGTAACCATAAATTGTAATGAATTAATGCTTCTAAATCATATTTGCTTTGAGCATTCTAGTGTTCTAAAAATGGAGAAAAAAAGACAACCCCCAATAACAACAAAGAGAAACCAAAGAACTCAACCAGGCGAACATGAACAAAGCCCTCTGATTCCTAAATATGTGATTGATCAGAGCTATTGTTTAATGTGTGTCAGTCCTGTTTTCCTGTGTTCAGGTGAGCAGTTAATTGTGGGAATTGAGAAGAAACCACCTTGCATTCATTCCCTTTGCTCCAATACTGTTGGGAAGTGGAGACTCTTTCGAGCAGGAGAGAGTCTTAACTTCTTTATGTAACCTTTTCCTCCTCTCCGTTCTCCTCCTTCTCCTTTTTCTAGCTGGCTGTTCCACTTCAGTCTCCAGTTTTCAAGACAAACTCAGGCATCCGTGCTTGAGGCGCAGAAGGGAAAGGCCACGTTTCACACATTCAGAACAGCCTGCCATAGGGAGGGAGTAAATTTTGCACAGAACTTATTTAAAAGCACTGTAATAGCAAGCACGTATTTTGCTTTTTGGAGCTGTTGATACAAGTGTCTAAGGTTATGGTAATTTGGGAGTTTCAGGGTAAACAACTGAAGTTATAATGTTTAGGGAAGGCTGCACTGGATTAAATAGCCTGGGTTTTGTCAAAACTATTGTTGTGTTTCTGAAGCCATCTGTGATTGTCTCTACAATAATTTTTAAAGTTTGTTTTAGAATAATGAGGGGGAGAGGATTTCACCAGTATAAAATGACCAATTATTTAGGCAGGATTTCCAAAATACATATACCCTTTAAAAGCAGATGTAACTAAATAAAAAATATGATGTAATTCTTTTCTTTTTCTTTTTAAAATCCCTGTGTCAGCAGTATTTAATGCTATTAGTTTTTGTGTGTGATAGCAGGCTTAGTTTTATAAAAATAAGTTTAAATTACTAATTTCATGTTAATATCATTACAAGACCTTTTAAGCAGAGTCTTCAAATTTTTGCAAAGTAAGGAGGTGAATCTCTCCCTGCTAATCTGAAGTGTATCAGGAGTTATATGATTTGGTAGTATTTATACTATTGCTAATACAAATGTGGATGAAATTTGATTAAATTCAACTAGCCTAGAGTTACAAAGACATTCCCTATTGAATCCATTTGAATATTGAATATATTTATAGAGGAATTGCCCAGTACCTCTAGTTTGCAGTGGAATTTCATGGAGTATTTTGGTGAGCAGAGATAATTGTCACTATTTTATGTGCTGTGATAATTCCATAGTATGACTAACTTTTATCAGTAAGTCTTGTGACTTTGCAGCTAATTCGTGTTCAAGTGCACACTTTAACCAAAAGATCTTAACATGCATTATAATCGATTCTTAAATAAGCAGTTTAATTGCTTAAATTGTAAGCTTTTTGTCTGTGTTTTGTCTGAATAAATTTCTTTATTAAATGAGCCAGGAAAATTGACTTGCTGATGCACGTCTCATTGAGAATTTCTTCAATTTGTTTAGTATAGGGATTTCTTCAGTTTGTTCAGTACAGTATTTATGGCAAATTAAATGTATCAATTAAAAGAAAATGAAAAGCTGAAATTTCCTGCTGTGAAAATCAGAAGCACTGGACTTTCAGCTTAATAGTTCTAGAAAGAGGCAGAGGAATTTCAGTAAAAATTGGAGTACCTTTTCAATCTGCTGCACTTATAGCCCATTGTGGCAGTGTGACAATTTACACCAAATTCAAGAAACAGTCGAGGAATCTGGAAAGTTGTTTTTAAGTAAATTTTTGGGAGGAAAACGTGAAAGAGCTGTCTGACTTTTATTTCTTCTTCTTCCTTCCAGGCTGTTCACACAGGTATGCGGGCATATATTTACAACAAGAATTCTGTCATTGGCTCTCAGGCGGAGCACACGGGGATGCGGACGTACTACTTCAGCGCCGACACCCAGGAGGACATGAACGCCTGGATCCGGGCTATGAACCAGGCTGCTCTCATGCAGACACGCTCCTCACTGAAGAGGCAGGTTCCACTCAGAAGCTTTTTAAAAAAGAAATTAACATATTTTACATAAATCGCACCGGCGGTGATGTCTGACACTGCTGTTTGTAAACATGTGCATAAAACTCCATCCTGTTTTAAAGAAATAATTCTTTTTCATTTGCATTCTGTTGCAAAACAGCTAACTGATATTAAGAAAACCTGGTGTTCAGTATTTTTGTATGCATGCAAATTGTGTGCCCACAGTTAGTGACCTGGATTAATTTCTCTCTATATATAATATTTTAGGGAATTTCAGGTAAAAAGTTCCAGTTTCTGTGGGGAAATTCATACACCTACAACAGCCAACTGACAGCCTTTGGGAGAGAGAAGTAAAAGAAAGAAGTTTAATGAGTTGTTTCAAATGGGTGTTTAAAACTAGGATTGAAGTACTGTTAAGGGAAAAGATTGCTAAAGATGGGTAAATCATAAGTGCATAGAGTTAATGGATATCAACTAATTTATGCAGGTATGAACTGATTATGAACGAACTCAGCTGTGCCAAAATGTGCTTCCAGTTTTTTCCTTTTCTTTAAATTGATGTAGTCTTCTTGATGTTTTGGCTTCCCTACACCTCCATGTGAAGGAAGACTCTTCTGTGAGGCAACCCTGCTTTAACCATTGTGGCTGTGAGGATTGAAATGTTATGGTGCAGTTTCTCAGAGTATCTCACACTGCTAATTCCTTTTGGCCCATCAAATATAAGCGAAGGATCAACATCTCTTCCAGAGCTTTACCTCTTGTATGATATTGTGTTAAGACTTTCTAGATTTAATTTAAATTTCAGGAAACAAGCTGGTACTGGTTTCTTTTTTCTTTGTCTTCTTTATAAGGACAGGAATAATTGAAAGAAAAACTGGAGAAGTCTGGCATATTAGAAGTATTGATCCAGTGTCCTTCCTCCTAAGTAGACAATTCATTTCTAATTAGACTGAGGTGAAAACAACTTTATCATGGCACTTTACTCAGAATTTACTTTCCATAAAGCTTTAAGGAAGCTGAACTTAGTTTCAGAGATGAGGTGCTACCCCTGAGATCAGTGCTAACCCATTACATTGTGAGAGAAAAAAAAATGTTGTGGAGAAGCTTATTGTTATGAGATGAAGAAAATTGCAGATGAGGTATGTTATGTGTCAAGAGCAACATGAAACTTTTAGAATCCTCAGACATTTTACAGCATGTTCAAAGTTTAATATCAGGATTTCTAATACTATGTAGGCAATAAGGTAAGTTAGTAAAGTAGTGTGCACTGCAGCATGGAGCAATTTTTTCTTCAAGAGTAGCTCCCTGATAGAAGTTCCCTGGGCAATAGTACTGACTCAAATGTAGATATTGCTGTGTCCTCTTGGCCAGAAATGACTGGTCCCTGAGGCAGCTGCAGAGATATGAAAGACTTTTTTTATATTTTGCCATGAGCAGTTGGCAGCTTAGTTTTGTTCTTTTGGCTTTCAGTGTTTCCTAGGATAGGAAGATTTTTTCTTTATTTGCAGCTTTTTGTACATAATGTTATGTTGAACACTTCTTTCACACAATAGTAGTATTTTCAGTCATTTTTACAGATGTGTATAAATAATTTCTGCTTCCTTGACAGCACAGTAAAGGTAACTTTTGTCTATCTGAGGTGGCAACTGGGTTTTTTTGAGCATATCAATCTTAACATGTCAAATTTATCACAGTCTGTAGACAGTGATTTTATAGGTATCCTTTCTAAAAGAGCAACAAGGCCACACCAACTTTTCACAATTAAGCAGTGTTCATTACTGACATGCATTTTCTTTTCAGAGAAACTGAAAAAGTAGATCAGCAAGCTGTTCCCCAAGTCAATCATGTGGATGCCTGCAAAGACTGTGTGAAGGCAGAGATTACAGACACAAAAGAAAGTTATCAGAAATCAGCTGAAATGCTTGGATACGATAAGCGTGAAGAGATAAGAAGAGAAAAGGAGGAGGAGGAGCGTTACATCCACAGAAAAGAAACTCTGGAAACCAAAAAGGGAAAGGCTAAGCATGCGTTAACAGAAGCTGATTCATTATTTCCAGACTTAACGAATGCATCGCGGTCCCAAGTAGCTCAGCCTCAGCCAGCTGAGAAGAATGGAACGCTTCCTAGTTCATTAAGTATGAGTGGTGGCCTAGTGGAGCAGAATGGTACTGGCTCGTATAAAAGAGGGTTTGTTCCCAGAACAAATCCAGATAAGCAGTTTCAAAGAAAAAGTAACATGGCTCAAGTGGAGCACTGGGTAAAAGTCCAGAAAGGAGATACAAAAAGGTTAGTAATAGGCCTGTCTTTAACTAGATTGCCAAGTGGCATTTTCTTAAATTAAAGGAAAATGTATGTTATTAATACCTTTGGTGCAAATCAGAACAATCTTTTACAGAGACAATAGGTAAGAAAACTTACTTTTCCCTTCAGTGCAGAATGGTATTTTTCAGGCATTTATCTCATGGGGAAGCCAGCATGGGATTGGCTAATTAAATCTCTTTAATGTCGCCACAGGATTGCAAACAGAATAAGTGAGATTAGCATGCTATTTTATTTTCATTCTTTTAATCACTTTGGATGCTTAAAACTTCTTAAAATTTGCTTAAATTTTGAAGAGCCAGAAAGTGAAGTGCAACCCTCAGTTACCTCTTATACATAAACAACTATACAATATAAATTACAGATAATTGTTTGTTTTCCACTTTAAAAAGTAAATAATGCTGATTACTTTCCGTCTCCCTTCTGTTCCTATTCCAAACATCCATTTGCTCCTCTGTATCAGATCACTGCACTCAGAGTCACAGTGTGTGTATCACATATTGAAAGGTCTCCATATATTCATTTAGTTAATGAGGAGGTCCTAGGATGGCCTCCAGCATTCTCTTTTCCATTTTCAGTCTCTATAAACTATATAAATTGCACCAATGGGTGGAATGCACACTGGAATGCTTTTGTAGTTTGAAAATCTCATAATTGTTTTGCTTTCAAAGTCAGCAGTCAGATTAAGTACCAGTTGGAAAAATGAAGTGATGAATCTGTGCGTCTGTTCAGAATGTCACCTTGTGTCAAGTGGCAGGAAAAACAGTTGGGCTTGATGCTACTTGTGAGGATTTTTCAAATATGCTTAATCTACTGAATTAGTGTTTTATAAATCTGCTCAAATCTAATTATAGTATAAACAAACGAGACATTGGCATGTGGTTTTTAGGAGGGAGAAAACATTTTGGGAGTTTTTAAACTGGTTTTTGAAGCTAACATTTGTCAATTTGAAACCAGTTAGAAGTTTAAGGCTTGCTGATTTTGTGTGGAAGTCCATTCTTCTACTCTTTTATCTTTGAAATTACCCTTGAATAGGCTTACCTACTTTTTGACATTATTTAGCATTCTTCTAGAATCTAGAATTGTTAGGAGTCAATTAACTTCCATCTTTTTTGCTTGGATATCAATCAGTACTTCCCAAAAGAATATGAGTTTATTAAAAAAAGTAGTTGATAAGTTAGTTCTTATTACACACATAGATTCGCCTGAAAGAATACAGAAAACGATTGAGCTAATGAGCTGATGTTGATGTTTTTTACATCACGAGTACTCGCAGTGACAGGCTTTACTGATAGCTAAATATGATTTTCTTCCTAATTACTCTTTCCAGTAAATGAACTTTAGGGGCGTGTTTCAGGTGCAGTGTTAAGACAGTGTTGTTGCAGGTGCCAGGCTTTGTTCTAGACAAAAGTGGTTACCTCAACTGGAGCTGCTAAGTGTTCAGTGAAAATAAAGGTAGATATATGTGTATATCTATCTGTATCTGTATCTAGACGTAGATCTGTTTCTGCATATACGTATCTCTAAAAATGTCTATTTTGGTGCAGTTGACCTTCTTTTCTTTGCCTTTTCCTGACAAATGCCATTATAGTCTCTGCATTCAGAATAAATTGCATGTTACCACCCCAAAGATTAATAGATCCATCTTTTAAATGGCACTTTCTCTCAGCCTGCTGAGGTTGCTGCAGTGTAATTAAATGATGGATAGAAGTGGAATGTTAGTTGTCAAATACCTTCCTGATTGCATGGTGTAGAAATTTAAGCTAGAGCTGATAATTTGATTGACATTCCACTTTGATTTTAGTAAGCAGTAGTAGAAACACTGTTCCACTTAATTTTTTAATGCTCCATGTTGGCTGTTATTCCAGCTGAAATGTCACAAATAGAGAACCTCTGAGGATTCAGAAGGCTGGATAATTTTTGAACAGAGAATGAGTACAGTTTTATTTGTTTTCTGGCTCAGGTGTGTACAGATGCAGTGCTTGCCAGCAAGCTGATTAAGACAAGAAAGAACTCTTTCAGCTGAAGGCTGCACACAAATACTGAAGTTGTTCATATGACTACTTGTAGGAACGGCACCTTTTATATAGACCTTTAAATCTTTCAGATATTTTACTTCCCCTTTTAATAAAGCAGTTTGCTGAGTTGTAAATGTCAGCTGTCACTTTGGAGATCCATGTCTCTTAGTGAACTCTCTGCTGCACTTCAATGACATCCAGCGTAGCCATCTAATCCCACTCTGTTCTCAGCAGATGGGAATACCTGCTTTGGTAAGATTCATGCCAGCCTTTCAGAGAGATCTCAGGACCTGGAAGAAGGTTTGAAAGGAGGCTTTCAGGAGACTTTGGGTTTAAGCAATTAAAGGTCAAGGTCAGGACCATCAAATGTCAGCTGTTCAGGAATTGTTAGGTTTTGATCTGGTTCCAGTGCCTGCATAAACTTTGTCAATGCATAATTATGAAGAATTTGCTATTTCTAACAGTTTGTTTACATTCTAAAAATATATAAATCCAACTAAGCTTAACATTTCCCCACTAGATGCAGTCATGTTGAGATATTTCTTTCCTTGCAAATAGTATTAAAACCTTTCTTGTTATGCAGAACTTTCCGTTCCTTCCTGATTTGCTTAAGGAAGAAACATTACTTGTCTTTGTTCGCTTCTGTGCATTCCCATGAATGGGCACAGTGTTTCTAATAATAATACTTGTTTTCTTTTGAACATCTCCTCTTTTGACAATATCTCCTGTGTGGTTGCTTCCCATTGCAGACCGTGAATGATTTTCATGGCATGTAGTCATATAACGTGACATCAGGCCATTTATTCATTCTTTGATATCTGCTTTCCTTTTTATATTGTCCATACCTCATCCTTCAAATGAGGGAGATTCTCAAGAACAGCTGCTTTTGCTCACTTTTGTACCTAATCTCTGAGAAAGCAGTAGTCCATAGTACATGGTGGACTAATTTGAGTCATTTGGGACATTGTTGTTTATCTAGAAATTGGTGTGTTGTCTCAGTGCCTATTTTTATATGATGCAAATCACCTATAAGCATCTCAAACCTTGTGTGGTAGAGATGCCACCAGTTTAGATGCCTCAAGCTGAGCCTGTCATCTCAGCTTGAGGTTTCTCCCTACTTCAGATACTGAGAAAACACAATGTGCCTCTATGTAGGCAGTTGCCTCCAAAGTTCAGCTCTGAATATGACTTTCCCTATGCAATGTTACACACATTCAACTTTGTTCTTTTTTTATAGCAGGCTGAAGTATTGCATGAAACTGGCTCATATCAGCTGCTCCATGTACTGCTTTCAAAATGAGTTTTTAGTTCTTCTCAAATTCATCCTTTTCTAGAAGGAAGGCATGATTCCCCTTGCCCCCAGCAAAACTCACATGGTCTTTGTTTTCAGGCTGGTTTTGCTCCTAAAGCTGCCAGCCCTGGTGACTTCACTGACTGCCACCAGTTCCAGCTGATCTCAATACACTGCCTTTTCATGTCCAGTTAGAAAATAATCACACACAGATGGTTTGCAACATTTCATAGTTTGCTTATGCCTTCATGAGGTCTCCACTAGATTGGAGTGTAGGAGTGGTCAAGACCCCCCTCCTTATCTTTCCGCAGAGAAATCACCAAAGGAATCTGTCTTAGCTTCATGCCTGCCTCAGATGTCCTTTTGAAGCATTATCCACTCCAAGCATTCTCAGCTCTTATTGCTATCTAGAGAAAATACATTTCTACCAACTTTTTACCACATGATATTCCTGTGGAAAAAATTGGCAGCAAAGTGCAGGACATTCAAAGTACACATGATTAAATGAATTAGAGAATTAAGAGGTTGCACGACCACTGTATGCTAATCTTTGAGTTGTGTGTGTTCATACTACCAGCCTGCTTTAACCTTCACTGTGAAATTTGAGGTGACATCAAGGTTCTGTGGTTTGAGAAGCAGAGCTTTTACAGACAGATTCGTACTCCTCCAGGTAATGCAGGGCAGTTATTCTGCTTGCTGGCATGAGAAATTATGTATCCGCTCAAGAGTATCCATATTTCAAGACAGCCCAACTGTGCCAAATAAGGACTTGTGTCCTGCAAGTAAAAAGAGATGGTGGCAACTGCTGAGGAGCAGTTTCTGATAGCAATTCTTTCTTCCCTGCTTCTGTTATTCTTGGATGCTGAACAAAGATGTTCTTTTCCATCCTGCCCTTTCTTTCATGGGGAATTCCTCCATTTTCCAAACCATGAGGTCTCCCTCTCATACAGAGAGGGGAATTTATCGAGTGAAGTGATGGAAACATGCTCAGAGTTTCTTTGTTTGTGTGGTTTTGTGCTGGGTTGTTTTTTTTAATTTTGTTTTTTTTGTGTTGATGCTCTGTAGCAAGCCGAGCAGAATGGTGTTCTGTTTGGAGATTCTGAATCAATGGGCAAATGACTGCAAGTACAAAACACCCAGAGGAATCAGAACTTAGGCAGGCTCTTATGCATGAGGCTATGGAAAGATTTGACTTCAAAGCAGGAGAGGGAGCTAACTAGACTTTGTCCAAACTTTTGCCAGTTCTGTCTTAACACTACCTACTAAAATATCTAGTTGCTACAATTTAAGTATTTTATGAGTGCACTACTAAAGCCAGGATGTGATGCCTCTTTTTATATTTTAATTTGTCAATGACCTTTGTTGTAAGCAGCCTCACGTTTCTCAAAACAGTAGAACCAGTAGCATTACATAGCAGTGACAGTCAGTCATACAGACTTGGGGACTTGGAGCAGTTTCTTACCATTTTCTTTCTTTTTGCTTCATTCACATGAACAAAAACTATCTGAGATATTCTGGGATTGGTGAGATTTCTTCTTGCTTTTAAAGATATTTATATTGAACATGCATTTGCTTTCGTAAACTGCACCACCTAGTGGTGAGCACACTTTCTGTGAAAAGGAGTATTTTAATTTACAGACTCACTCGTTAAACATGACAATAATTCCTTTCTTCATGTTCTTGACTTCCTTTTTAGTCTAAGTAAATAATTCTGCTGTCCCTTAAGTTTGTTTCTAGTAGTTCACACTAGGTTAAGCACTAAATTAAACTCCTGTATTTATACAGTGCAGTGTTTGTGTGCAGGATAGATGTCATTAATATTGCTTTGTTAATGTTTCCATAAATTCTTTTAAAATGTCTGTTATATGTCTTTTAGCTGGTATGTCATTAGAGATGTTGTTTTATCAGTCACTCCCACTCATCAATGTATGCTAGAATTTACCCTTTTCTTCCTTTTTTTCTACAGCCTCACTTCTGATCAGACTCTTACACGTCAGGGTCCCAATCCTCCTTTTCCTGAAAACTATCACACTTTGCCAAAGAATACCAGGCAGCCTTCAGGGAGCTCACCACCACCAAACCGCAACTTGCCGAGTGACTACAAATATGCACAGGATCGTGTAAGCCACTTGAAGATGTCCCAGGAGGAAAGGAAAGCAAATAAGGATGGAACTGTTTGGCAGCTCTACGAGTGGCAGCAGAGACAGCAGTTCAAACACGGCAGCCCCACGGCCCCTCTTTATGTAGGTTCTTCAGACTTCATTGATCGTGCTAAGTCAAAAAGTTCATTAGATGTTCCGCGATCAATATCTGTTCCCCCCTCTCCATCTGATATCCCTCCACCTGGACCTCCAAAAAGCTTTCTCCCACGGAGACCACATACTCCTGCAGAAAGGCTCACAGTTAAACCGTCTGATGAGAGACAGACCGTGGATGTTCCTTTTGCTGGATCCCCCAGGAAGATACGGAATCGGGCTGTAAAGGTTTGTATCCATTTAACTGATTACAAACTATTGCACACATGGTGCCACACGTGGAGAGTTTATTTGGCCGTGGTTCTTTGCATCCTTACTTGTGTATGAAAGATGATGTAAATTGTGAAAGCTAAGACAGTGAGTAATTTTCTCCTCAAGCTCTTGCCATTCTGATCATTTGGATTTATTAACTTTTGTTGGTTAGGAAAGGAAAGCTGGTGGCATATCACATAGGTTTGGAATACTTCTAATAAAAAACTGGAAGGCATATGCTTACATGTATAAAGTATACAGATGGTAGTATTTTAATATAGAGAGTATGTAGGCAAGAATATAAAACTCAGCAGGATGAAATCTTCCTTGATTATTTATTTCTGCTTGTAGCTTTTTGTTTGCCATGCCTGCTTTCTCTACATGTTTTGCTATTGTAGTTAGTCTTACAGCTGATTCTGTTTTTAGTTAGGGCAAACTCCATAGTATTATTATTATTATAGTAAAATATATTATTTTTCATGTGTTTAGTAGTTCAGGTCCATTGTAGAGTCTTTACCATTGGGCTAACCAAAATCAAATAGTATTGATCTGAAACTTCAACCTTCTTCATAGTTTCAGTGTGGGGTTTTTTTTGTCGGGACTTTTGTACTCTCTTATCCAGAGGTGACAGAGGTTTCCCTATTCGGTACTCCAAATGGCTCTCCTTGCCTAAGGAATTTGGGGAAATTAATGTTGAATCAATGAAGGATTGACTTGTCTTGGTAGATATGGAATAATTGGTATTGAAAACCTCTGTATTCGCTTAATTCTTTGACCTCAGCCATGGACTCTGATGGGGAAAGTATTTGCAAAGAGAGAGACTTGCAAATTCAGATACCCAGTGTGGGTTTAGGACCATGGCTTTAGGCTGCAGCTTCATGCACACTTTAGATTTTTTTTCCTAGTGTGTATGTGGTGTAGCTGTTGGGTGTCTTTCAGCATTTATAAATTCATAATGTTCTGTCAGAGGGTGAAGTAGTCTAATGATGTGCAGCACTGGAAAGTAATATTTTTTTAACTCCTGATTATATTCTACCACACATCGGTTTCTCCATGTGTAAATTGAAGGAGCATTACATCCCTTACGAAGGCATGTACAGCAGTCTTTTCCTTTCCTGTGCAATGTAACTGCAGAAATTTTAAGCTCTTTTTATGGCATCCTATTTTTTTACCAATATTGGGGAACACAGTTCCTGATAATTAAAACTTCTCTGTGGAACTTCTGTGAAAGTTTGCAGAGAAAATGCTCATGCTTTTCTATGTAAGCACACAGCATCATTCTACATTTAAATGTGTATGTCTGCAAGGATCTGTGATACTCCACACTCCCTGTACTGCTTTATTAAATTCCATCCAGTTGCACTTAAAAAAAAAAGGTGAGGGGGGAGGCAAAACAAAATGGCATTCAGTGGTGAAATTCAGAGACAGGAATAAAAATAAATGGGGAGACATTTAGTCTGCTTTGAAGAAAGCCGTAGAAGTTTGGCGTTAAGAGAAATGTGAAAGAATGAGTGCAGTAGGCTTTCGTATTGTAAGCAGAAAGGGGCAGATCAAGGATGATTGTTAAAAAACCCCTTGGTATTAATGAAAGCCGTTGCCACAAGGTGTCAGTCATGTCAGTAGCTTCGAGTTCCCTGGCTAAAAGAGAGCATTCACAGTTGTTTGTGTGAGCAGCACAAGCCTGCTGTTGGAGGGCATCATCCAACCCAGGCTTTTCAGGGAGACATTAGGTGGGGGGGAACTTCATGATTTTTCTTTTTATTGCTGGAAGCTACATTGCACGCTCTGCTGAAGCATCTCATCCTGCCAGGATCCACTGATCTGCCCAGCATCACAGGTGCTGAGTTTGCATTTGTGCATTCCTAAGTTTTTAATCACCAAAGGATCGGGCTGGCCCGTGAGTGTTACCCTGATCTAAGCACGCCACAAATTCAAATAAAAAATCTATGGCAGAGGTGCAGACTGAATTTGCCCTCAGGTGCAACTCAGCTGCCACTGGACACAATCCTTACGTTCTGGCTGTGGCTTCTTGCAGAGCTCCACTCACCTGGATCGCCGCTCCATGCCTGCCATGGGCTACATGACGCACACGGTGAGCGCGCCCAGCTTGCACGGCAAGTCGGTAAGTGCAGAGCACAGCTCCTTTTGCGTCCTCGCAGTACTGCTGCTAGGTTTTAAAATCCATAGTCTTTAATCTTAACTTTATTAGTTAAAGCATAAATAACTCGAATGAGAACTTAATCTTAACCCAGTAAAGCCTGTAGGAATTTTGCATTTATCTGCAGCATGAACAAACAGGGGTGAGCTGTCTGGTATTACAGGATTCAAGTTTTAGTGTGTTTGTTTGACCAAATGCAGAGTTAATTAAATAATTGCTTAATCATGTCAAGTAACTGCTTTCTGGGCACTGAGGTGAAAAATGTAATTATAGTTCCTCTCCCTGAAGACTGCTAATTTCCTCTTTACAATGTGTCTAAATACCTGCAGCCTGAAGAGCTAACATTGCTTCTCATTCGATTAAGGAGACATCAGGCTAAGTTGGCTAGTATAAGAAATTACACAATCGCTCAGTTACTGCAGCACTTGCCAACTAATTCCACCTATCAGGTCAGCTGCTGCGTGGCTCATCTGTGACATTTTGTGACTCTGCAAATGCTTCATTAGTGGCATGCTTGAGTCTGTGCTTCCTTGCCCATTCTTTGGTATTTTACAGTGCCCAGGTCGTCTGCGGTTTTTCTTTGCTTACTGTATTTGCTATAAAAGATGAGCATTTTTAAGTTACAGGGCGACAGTGCATCTGTTTTAAAGTGTCTACTTGCTTTTTATACTGTGTATTTATACTATTTCTGAAAATACTGCATCTTCAGAAATGTGGGTTGAAATACTGTGTAAGTTCATTCTAAAGCAAAACCATTTCTTTGTGCTGCTTTCATGGTGGGGTTGGCTCCCTGTGCCACGTGCTGCATCACCTGCAAATTGAAATGCATCAGCCAGTCTGTACATTCATATGAGCTTGTAACTGTGTCAGTTCTGCAGGTGAACATTGGTTCATAAAAGCTCAGGAGTGTCTTGGATCATCCACAGTGCTCTTGATTGCACTGGTGTTATGAAACTTGTAAATGTGAGATCAAACAGAAATGTACTCAACAGAGCTCTCTAGTTCCTATTAGAGCCTCAAAAATGGAGCCACCTGGGAATAAAATCTGGTGACTCCTCTTGGAATTGGTGAAGGCTTTGGCCCAAAACTAAAGCAATTTTTTGAACTGAAGAAGTTTCATTTCCCAACTTACCTCACCTACAGAACAATTGAACTGAAATGGGTGGTAATAACAGGAATTTCTCCAAAAATGGGCAGACTTTCTAGTCAAGTCCTCAGTCAGTCTTACGAGCTGATCTGACAAGAATTGTAAGTGAACACCTCTAAAGAAATGCAAGTGTGATCTATTGATTTTATGGCATAAAGGGTTTTTCTTTTCTTTTTCTAACTACACATTCTCATTGGCTCAAAACTTGAGAAAAGGTATAGTTGTGTTTTTCTTTTATTCTGAAGTTAATTGCACTCAGGATATAAAATGCTAACAGAATAGCAGTTAAAATTCTAGAAAGTTTTGGGCATTTTGGCTAACTACAAGTAGAACATTTGTAACAGTTAAGCTTTTTGTATTGCAAATATCCCCTTTCAGAAGAGGAGAAATAACTTTGTTATGACTTCTGTGCATGTTTTTCTTGAAGGGACTATAATAAAGATGTTGCTAGACGAGTGTAACTATAAAATTAAGCTGATAGCAATTACAGGTGAGGCAATGAAAAATAAGGATCAAGTTGAATGCTATTACGTAAAAGACAAAATGGATTGTCTAATCATATAAGTGAGATCTTTTTCAGAATTCTATTCACAAAACTTATTTCATACTTTCCCTGAATAAAGGAATTCATATCTTAAAATGCTTATGAATTGTGATCAGAAGTATTCTAATGATATATTATGTGATGTCTTCTAGTTACATCTGACATTTAGTCAGGTACACGTCTTCTCTTCTTCTCCAAAAGGCTCATATTATGCTGGGGAACACCACTGTAACTTTTTCAGTGAAGGGCTAGTCAGTAGAAATAGATTGTAAAAAAACAGCTTTTGAAAATGTATTGTTTCAGGTAGTTCTGTCTCTCATTAGAGGTGGAAACAAAAATCTAGATGTTTGGAGGGTGGGTAATGAGGCAGTAATACTCCTGGGAAATATTTTGCCCATTTTTTAGCTGTAAATAGCAATATGCTGATGGAGCAAATGTGCTTTTTTATGTGCTCCTACTCTGTTATTTTGTTCCCTCTTTCATCTGTTTTCTTATATATAGCAAATCCAACTATTCTGACATGGTTTCAGACATTCAAATATATTGCACTGTTTTTTCCCTATGTACTTACCTGAAGGCGGATGACACTTACATCCAGTTGAAAAAGGATCTGGAATATTTGGATCTAAAGGTAAGATTTTACATGAGTCTACTTAATTTTAAAATTTTTTTTAGACCCAGTTGTCTTTTTTGTATCATCTTTGTACCTGCAAATTTTAACGTAACTTTCTAGTCTGAGATGGAAACAGTCTTTTGCCTCAGTGGCATGTTTAGAATATTGAATGTCTTTTTAGTAGTGCCTGTACAATTAAAGTGCAAACTAAGAAAACGTGGTTGCTTTAGCTTGTAAGAACAACTTCTGTTACTGGTACTGAGATGAATGTTATGTGGGTTTAGGGAAATCAGGTAAAAACCAGATTGAAAATGTTTTTCTGCTGTAGCATTAGTACCAATATGAAGTCAACACCTCTAAGTTAAAACTTGTGTTCTCTTAATCCAGCTTTTTCCCTTTAAATCTTCTTAAGATGGCTTTTTCCTTATTTGTATAGTATGCCATATGTTCTTGTGAAAATGTGATTAATTAGCACTGTCATTGTTTTCACGTTATTACAGCTAAAAGATTGCCCCCATTCATCCATCCATCCATAGGTATAATCTGATCAAGTAATGTTAGGAGGTATTTCTTTTTAAAAAATAATTAAATATGATACTGAGGATGATATAATCCTATCATCTGTCTGAATTACTTCTGTATCTGGTACACTTGATGGTTGGAAATTTGAAAGCAAATCTAGACTTCTTAATATCAGGTTTGAAGGAAAAAGACCCACCAAAAAGGTATAATGGTTTTGCTTAGCAAAGTAGCCTGCAACTTTCTATGGTGTGTAGGATGTCTTGCCATGTATAAATCATATGGTGTTCCTGAAAATCAAGGTGAAGGGAAATTTGACACCTTGTTCTCTGTCTGGTTTACATGTACAGAGCTCACTGATGCCGTGAGGTGTTGCCTACGTGCAGCTAATGAGCTGGCTTGCACCTATGAGCATGTGTATTTCAATCTTATCTGATGTTTTAATTCCTGAATATATAACCAAATATATAAATGGAAAATATTGGTAAATATTTGGTATAACCAAATAAATAAATGGAAAAAATGGAAAATACATGCTATGCATAGACATAGTACCATATATGTATAAAGGTATAATATTTAGCATATAATACAGGTGATGCACATGTAGTCTAAATGATCAAATATGTAAACTGTTGGAATCATTATTTTACGAATTTAAAATTGGTTGGACACATTTCATTTTAAGCCTTGTCCTTGGCTTGTTCATGGCTTTGCCAAGTGTAACTGCAGCCCAAGCCATCAGATGAATTTTATGACAAATTACAATTTAAAAAGTCCTACAAGGTGAGAAATAATTAATAATCACAGTGTTTTGTCCATTATAAAACACAACAGTTTTTG
Source organism: Platysteira castanea (assembly GCA_013397175.1). Classification (NCBI taxonomy): domain Eukaryota; kingdom Metazoa; phylum Chordata; class Aves; order Passeriformes; genus Platysteira; species Platysteira castanea. The sequence goes on from VYXC01008136.1 coordinate 169,881, forward strand.
CAGTTGAAGTGACCGCAGTTCAGGCCTCTGAAAATGTGATATGCTTAGCAAAATTATTGGAAGGGGTTTCTAACTTTTTAGTGGGTTCTGTCCAGATTAATTTGTTGCAGTCTGAAACATGAGGAGTTGTTTGGTCTCTCAGGAGCTGCCCTGGTGCCTTCCTGCTGCCTGTAGCACCTAACAAAAGCAGACAGAAAGAAAAATGTATGGGGGCACCTGATATTTCTGTGAAAAGAAACTTAATGCCAGTTGGTTCCCTTTTGAAAATCGTGACAGTCAAAATGTCAAGTGTGTTTCCAAAGGAATCATGTAATTTTTCAAAATGAGCATTTCTTAATAACCTTCTTTCAGTCGTGGTCCAGAAATGTAAAAATTCAGGTTAGGTTGCTAAGAGATTAAAGAGAGCATGTGAAACTCGAGAACGTGTCCTTGTATTGGTTACATTTGTGTTTTGCCACTAAATGTAGCAATGCTTTGATTTGGGATATGAGCACAAAAGAAGAATGCACTGCATGAAAGGAAGCAAATTATATATATTTTAGTAAAGGCAAATTCACGGGTAATGTGTGTAATATCTTCCATTTAAGACACTGAAGACTTATATAGAAAGCCAATTAGTTCATGTCTCTCTTTTGACATCACTGGGCTTTGATTTAGACCCACCTTGATTAAACCATTTCAGTTAGGACCGAGCACTTTGGAACTGGAGTTAAACTTTTTTATTTTCACTAAATCCATTATTTCTGAGGATCTCTCTTAGGGGTTTTGAAACAGAACTTTTCAACATGGAATTGTGATTGAGCAATAAACTGTTTAATGCTTAGGTGTGACCTGAGAGTGTGCGATCACTGCTGCTCGTGGAGTTTTGAGCTGTAAGGTTTGGGGGTTTAAATCTTGACATCTGTAACAAGCTATGACTGAACTTTTGTTTGAAACAGATAGAAAATAATGGACCTCTGATCAACATGATATACAAAGTGCTAAAGAACTCAGCACAAGGGTTACTATCCAGTATACATGTAAGACTGCTTGCATTGAAGTGTGCTCATCCCATTGCTTTTTCAAGTAGCAGTCGGTGTTCTGGCTTTTACAGGTGTCTTTTGGTACACAGTAGTGCTTTCTGTAAGATTTTATTTTTACTTCCCTTTTTTTTTTCTTTTCCCCCCCGCCTTTTGGAGTCTGTATGCAAAATTATGGCTGACCTTGGTGTTTGGTTTCATTTTACCATGTTTTGAGAATGAATGTGTCAAGTAGTGACTCTGACGTGAAATTTTGAAAATGTGAAAGCATGCTTAATTTTCATTATGTTCTCATCTTTACTGCTTGATAGTTAACAAATTCCTTACAGTTTTGATTTTGTAATTTAAAGTATCCCGGAATTCTATAGACTTGTTTTTATGTTAATTCTGTTGCTTTGAACAAGGCTTTTGCATTGTCTTAGTTTGGAGGTAATTAAATATGCAAAACTATTGCTTTGATATGCTGGTATTTTATGTTTTTATTTAATTAATTGTTATACTTACGTATAGGATTTAGCATTTAAATAATTCCATTAATACTTTTGAAAGAAAGGGTTTTTTCTTCTATGTAATGTGTAATTGTTGAAAAAAAATCAAATAATTGGTTGTTTCTAGAGGGAGTAAGTGCTTTTGATTTTGGTGGTGGAGAAGTAATACTTACCACACAAAGGTACATGAGAAGTCTTTGAATGGGGTCTCCCAGTGGAGGAGAGAAGATAATACTTACCTCACTTAGGTCAAAATTTAATTACTTTTTAAAAGCTAACATGGTCCTGTAGGTGACTCTTCGGTTAATAAGTAAAGTATGTAGCTTCGAGTCTGGAGATGGCCAGTTGGTAAAAAAACAAATTGCCTCTTTATAACCCCCCTGCCTCCCCAAAAAAGCCAATGACTTCTGCTTTTGTACTAAAACCTCTCCTCTTATTGAAGACAATGTTGAGGCAAATATTTCTTCATAAATATTTGCCTGCATGTGAATAAGAATATACTGTGTATGAATACTATTAATCTACAGCTGGTCCTGTGGTAAGATAGTATACCCATTAATGAATCTTTAAAAATGTTCTAAACAGGTTATATTAAATCGTTAGATTTTAAGGCTTTTAAAAAAATGTATGATTAATGAGCTTTATTATATTGCTCTTTTCTTAACCTCATTTATTCACAAAGAGGGTCCCGTGTAGACAGTGCACATAATAAACATTTCTACAGACATAGACATGTCTTCATTTTTAAGGTTGCCGTGAAGGTTGGAAATACAGTTGAGTATTGTTTCAGTACTGATTTTAAAACTGTGTTATGTGAGAAGGTAATCCCACCAGAAATGGAATATGAAACCAGTGATTTATGGAATGAGAGGTTTGGTATGTGACAACCATGTCAAAATACATTAATTACACTTAATTCCACTATAGCATTTTTATAGCAGTCAGTCTTTAATAAAATCCATCCTGTGCTGAGGAAGATACTATCCTTTGTAGAACGAATCACTTGCCAAAAGTTGTATTTTTAGTCATTAATGAATGCTGCTATTGTTGCAACCATGCATTTAAAGGAACTATTCCAGTCCTTCGGCTTCAAGAAAGCCATTAGAGCAGAATTGTTAAAACTACAAGATTTTGTGGGAAAATGACTTTGGTAACCGTAGACAGGTAGGATTATGCTGTTTTGTACAGAATTCCAAGCTACTGGAAGAGTTACTAAATAGTCTAATATAACTAGTAATCCTTTTTGTTAACACTTCTCAAAAACTAAAGCCAAATTTGAAAATAATTGTACCCAAAATTTTATTAATTTTTTCTTAATAAAAGAAAGTATTTAACCAAAGTTTTCTTTTTACTGCTGAAGCATAATAAGGTTTTAGTTTGCAACTAATTCCTTACATTTTGAAAACCTGTTCCTCTTAGGTGACAGGACGTGACACGTTAAAAGAAAGAAGTACAAAACCTGTCAAGATTGCAGAAAGTGATATTGATGTAAGTGTCAAACACCACTTCAGCACCTCTTGCACTGGTTTGTCTATTTCTGTTGTACAGTTACGTGATCATTATTGTACTCCTTGGGGTGAAATATTACAAGTGGATACTTTTCTGCTTGGTTTTTAAAATCCAACCTTGTATATGTATATGATTTCATTTCCAGGTGAAACTAAGTGTTTTCTGTGAGCAGGACAGAATTCTGCAGGACTTGGAGGACAAAATAAGAGCCCTTAAGGAAAATAAAGTAAGTAGATTAAAAAGGGCTTAGTAAAATAAAATATAAACTTCTATCCAATCATAAAATATAAAATATGAAATTATGAACAAAAAAATGAATTAATGGATGCTGCTTACACTGTAGTGTGTATAAACTTCTATGATAACAAGAACTGGGTTTTTTGTTAGGATTGAATACCCATTCTAAGAAAACATGGAATGTTTTAAACCCATTTGCTTCACTGCCTGTGAGCTATAGCTGTCAGTAAATTAAGGTGGTTCAGAAAAAAAATATTCTAAAATGAAATTACTGTTCAGGTGGATCCTTCAGAAGAGCTACTGTGCAAAATTAATTCCATGTTATTTACTCCTGACTAAATGAATTGGGCCTGTTTCACGTTTTAGACAATATTTTAATTACTCACATGACTGTTTCACCCACAGCAGTGAAGGAGAACCTGTCCTTAAACAAACAGCTCATGCTGGGCTGTGGTAGGGCTGTCAAAGTTCTATACTGCTTCAGGGGATTTTTCTGAAGCTGTAAATTGGAGTTTTGAAAACAGAAAAATTCCCCTCTCACTGCTTTGTGTTTTCAACGGTTTTGGCTGCTTAATGGAAAGATTTAATGGAAAATATCAGATAAGTTTGGATGTAATAGGTAATTAAGGCTCTTGCAGTTGTTTGTTTACATGTGAGTCTCCAAAACAGGAGGCCAATCCGAACCTCGGTTGGCTTATAGGGAAGATTTGGGGCATGGAAAACACCTTTCATATTCCTACAAGCAGATGCATAAATTTCCATCTAAATGTTACAAACTTACTGCCATCTTCTTTGTTAGGATCAGCTGGAGTCTGTTTTGGAGGTTTTACACAGGCAGATGGATCAGTACAAAGACCAACCACAACATGCAGAAAAAATCTCTTACCAGCAGAGACTTTTGCAAGAGGACCTTATACATATTCGGGCTGAAATATCCAAAGTTTCAACGGTATGAGTTTTTGGTTGCTTCAAGAGAACCACAATTAAAATTCCAGTTAAACTATAACTGTGTTGGTCATTGGATAGGGGCGTTGGATAGGGGAGTTAAGACCTGTTCTGGACAGTTTTGCTTAAGATACAGGATACTAAACCAGAAAAAAAAATTAAACAATCTCTCCAGCTTTACTTTCCAATGCCTGCCTCCCACCCCCCCAAACCAAACAAAAACCCCAAACATTTTTAATGTCTTTAGATGTTATGTGTGGGCCTAAATTGCAAATCTTTCAGCTAGTCCTTTGAAGATACACATGTAATTCCAGGGTGTTTTTCCAGGGTAAAAGGAATTGGGAAAATGTGTTGGTATTTCAGTAAAAATTTACCATTGATATAACTTAATAAAATTCAAATGTAATTTAATGTTGCTTGCACTCCGTTCTTGCTACCTCTTCATGAATATGGGACTAGCTCTTTGTAAGATTGTTTCTAGAATTGCATGAACACCTTTCCTATAGTAAGGTCTGCTCACTAAAATGACGGTATTATTTAAATATATTGAGTCGGTTTGTGCCTGTAGAAAATGTAAGACTTTCACAGTCAGCATTTGAAATGTATTTGTGGGCATAAATAGCAGGTCATTGTAAAAAGGGCTGTGCTGCTGCAGAGATTCTGTTATATGACAATTTGGTTTTGTCAGGAAGCTGGCCAGAGTTTTTTTAACTAGGGATTCTTGACCTTGCAAGCTATGAAGTGTTTTCAGGTGTATAATCAAGTCTAAGCAACAGTGTAGACTAAAATGGATTCCTTACTTCTTTTTATAATAGAACAGCAGTAACTTCTGAACACTTTGGTGCTCAATTAGAGAATGGATAAAGTGGTTTTGAAGTTAGCACTGTATTAGAGTATTCCTTCTGTTAACAGGAAATGGAAAATGCCTGGAATGAGTATCTGAAATTAGAAAAGGATGTGAGCCAACTGAAAAAAGCCTTACAGGAGCAGATGAACAGTTCACTGGTATCTCAGGTGAGTCCATTTCCAGACTCTGTAAACACTTAGAGGATGACTTTTTCTGAACTTCAAGTTACCATCTCGTAAGAGAAATTCTCTGCCGCTTTTGCAGTGCGTTCAGCTGTCATGTGGCTTGCTTTGCAGGGTTCAGGCACTGTGGCAGCTTGGCTGTGCAGTGAAAAAAACCCACAGTGTTGTCTTGCAGCACGTGCAGTAGTGCAATAGTTTCTCATAAGTTGTCTATGCAAATTTGTCATTATTTTATTATGTTTTTATTACATGCTGACATCTTGACATTGATAACGTATTTAATTTATAAGACTGTGCAGGACTTCTTAGTCTTCCATTTATTTGATCTGACATTGTTGGCTTCTTTATCCATTTTTAAGAGCATCAGTCACTGGTTGTTATTGTCATTACTTGTTCTTTGTCATGTTCTTCTATTTATGGAAGATTTATCTCTGCAGATTGTTTTGTGAAGTGGAATAAGTGTTTAACAGCCATCAGTAATTGAAAGGCATCTCAGTTTTAAATCAATTATTCAGTTTCAAATCTTAAAAAGAAGCTTTGTTTGAAATGGATGTGAATATGAAATACCAGATTATTTCTACATACCTGCTTACAACTGGTGACTTTATTCTCAGAGCAGGGAATACAGACTGGATTATTTTTCCTTTGTGTGAGCAGAACAGAACACAAGGAACACAGTTAATGAATACATTTTTCTCAAATCTTAGTCTACTTTTCCAAATATCCTGGACCAAAAGAGCTCACTAGTTAAATTTTCAGCTTTTTTTATTTGCAGTAAATATCTGATCAGATATAATTTGAAGCCTGTTTATTTTCACTATTAATGAATAAATGTTTTGTATCAAAGCAGGAGTTGTAAAACTTCTTTTGATTGCATCAATCTTCAACGTACATTTTCATTTACTTTTCATTTTGGGGGTGGGGAAGTGATTCAGTTTCTGGAGTCAGAATATTATGTAATTGAGTTCAGCTGTAGAATACATTTTTTAAAAAATCCCAGGGGAATATTAGAATAAAATGATTCTTCTATGAAGTTACTTTGTTTAATAAAGGAAAATTATAAGTTTAAGGAAAATATGCCTTTTTAGACTACTTTAAGATAAAACTTCCAGTTAGGCATTCAGCATGCTTAAAATACTGGATAGGTGGCATGGGATTCACCAATACATATGGAATGGAATGTGGTTTGCACAGAAAAAAATGTTAATTCAGTTTGATTATCATCTCATATCACATAAATGATTAATTATAAATACACACACAGCCATAAGCACATTGTCAGTTGTATGTGTGTATACTTACATATATACATATATATAAGTATGCACACATATGTTTGGCTAAGTTTTAAAAAAATGTTTCTGAATACCTGTTTTGGAGGTACTAGGGGGAACTGATTTTTTCAGAAAGTACTGAATATTCTAAAAAACTATATTCCTTCAGAGAAGTCTCAGTTGAAGTACCCATAATAGTTAGAATTTTTTTCATCTCTGCTCAAGGGCATGTAGACTCAAGATTGTTTATCTAGCATTTTCCAATAGCACTAAATTAATACACAGTGTATTTTTAAAAAATGCAGTCTTCATGGAATATTGTTAAAAATTCAGTAAGTTTGCAGGCTTAAGTTGCTGTAGGAGACCACTGATGTTGTTTCTATGTAGCATTAATTAAGAGGTTAAAGCCTAAATGTTTCGAGCAGCTTGGTTAGAGTAAATCTTGCTTTTTAGAATGTAGCTTCAATTGTCTTTTGCTTAAGGGTTGGGGAGGATCTGGGCATGCTGAAATTAACTGAGAATAGGTTGTTTTATCAGTGATAACTTCGGAGTTGGTAAGTGTTTCTCCTCTGGTTTTATGTCATTCTAAATTATGTTTCTGTTTGAAGGAAGTTAGAGAAATAAAATTTTCTCTCCAAGTTACCTTTTCATGCTTCCCAATAAAGTATATTCATACCCCTCTGTAAACAGCAATCTCGGCTTTCATAATTTTAAAATTAATTTATCTGCTTATCGTTCAGCCCTGGTCCATTTTAGATCTAAAATATTCTCTTCACATCAATATTTAAGTAATGGGAAGAAATAATATTAGAAGATCTGGCTTTTCTACATTGCTAATCAAACATTTTCTGAGTGGTTTCAGAAGCAGGATTTTCAGTGCAATGTAGTGTTTTTTTCACCAGTCTGAGGCTTTATTATTGTAAATCCATCATTTGGTTCCTTGTAGTATGATTAATCTCAGAAAAATGAAATGAAATGTGCAAATTTATCGTTTGTGTCCTGACAATCTTTCAAGATATGTCCCATCTATCGAGTGAGTTTACTACAGGCAAATAACATTCTCCATCATTTAAATGTTTGTGTTCTTGGCACCCTGTTTGCTGATCTGTAACCTGGCTGAACATATTTCCTGATTTAAGACAGAAAGTGGAAAGCAATTTATACGCCTTCCTTAGCTCTATGAGGTGTAACAGCTTTTACTGAAGTTTTTTTTTTCACCCTCAGCCTTATAGGATTAATTAGTAGCTATTTTGCAGCTCGTGGGAGGTGATGGATTTCTGGAGGTCTTGAGCAGTTTGTAAGCAATTCTTAACTTAAGTGTTTCACTGCCTTCGCTTTCTTTAATAGTATTGGTTTTACTAAGTTTATTCCTGATGCAAATTTTTGAAGTCAGGGTTACCAGGCTTTAATTAATTAGATGACAGCAGCTATTTAAGATAATTGGAATGACTGAAATGGTGGCTTCAGGAGCCAGGCTGTGGGATGCAGTCTGTAGACAAAGCTTCCCTTTCTTTCTTTCCTTCCTCCTGGAAAGCCTTGGTAAAGCAAATGGGATGCAAGATGAGACCAAATCCTGGAACAGCAGCAGTATATTGTTTTAACCTGTAATACATCATGGCCAGTAGGCCTAACAACTCAAATATAAGCAGAAATTGAAATTGTCAGCACTTCTGAGTTTGTTTTTTGCTTTTTTAATACGGGATATTTCCCCTAAATGTGTTAAGATGTTTTGTAAGGCTGCTCTAGGAGTCTTGAGTTTGATAACTACACGATTTAGGAACAAAGTTCAAATTAACACGTTCTAGAAGCTCATTTTTTGTAGAACATTAAACTATGTTTTTGTAGTCTGAACAATATTCTAGAAAAAATGTAGAGTTATCTCTTTTCCCCTCTCTCCTATAAGAAATCTTCCAAGAATCAGAAAATGCTCTAATAAATTTTATGGACAAGATATGTTTGTTGGTGTTGTTCGGGGTTTTTTAAATTTTCATTTTAAAAGAATTATTTAACTCATTTCTAAACTCCTACATTTTCGTGTAAGTTCTGAAATAGTAGTTTGGTTTTGGTATCAAGTGATGGAAAGGCCCATAATAAATTAAAAATGAGATATAAGTAATTTTTTTTCTTTTACTACAAACAACAGGAGAAAACACAAATACAAAAAGACTTGTGGAGAATTGAAGATGTTACAGCTGGCTTGAGTGCAAATAAAGCAAACTACAAAACCATAGTAGGCTCTATAAAGAATCCAGGTAAGGAGAACATGATGGAAAAATAAAAAAAATACCAATGCAACTGAGTGTTTGGGTCTGTGCAAATAATCTCGAAGTTTGTTTTGCTGCAGAAAATCCAGTTAATTCTGCTATTGGGTGCATCAAAAACCTCTGTTGATTGAGCACATTAACTTGGTGTTTCTTTGCTTGAGGTGACAGAAAGTATTTTTGTTGTTTGTTTTTACACACTGATGGCACTATAATGTAACAAGCCATAAAGGGAACAACAATAACAGTAATGGGCTAAATTTTTCAAGCTGCAGAAGAGATTTCTGTCAAATGCCAGATCCTTACCAGTGTAGTATCTGTTCTCCTTCCTGTCCAGGAGCTCTTCTCTGGGTTTTTCTCTGGGTTTATTGGGTTTTTTCCCCCTCAGATGCTGCCCAGCTGCCCATGCTGCAGTTGCCTTTCCCCTCCCTCTTTAGGCAGGTGTTTGGTGGGCGGAGCAACATCTGGAAGAGAGGAAGGGAGAGTCTGTGTGGTCTCCATTTCAGTGGCTTTATTATGTTTCAAAGACAAGACCTAATGCATTGGGATAGCAAGAGACTGTGAAGGCCTACTGCAAAATTCACTTTATTTTTAAAGTATCTTTGCTCACCTTTTACATACGGAGATAAAGTAGTTCTGAGATGGCCTAGATCTGTAGGCAACTTGAAGAATCTGTGGCATGGGGCTAGATGCAGCTTATGGGCTGATTTCATATGAGTCCCAGGCATTTCCTTCCTTTGCTCCTACCATGAGTTTTATGGGATGGTGTTGAACTATGTGGTTTTATTTTTGGCCTGAAGGCTTGCTAGATCCTCATCAAGAAATGTTCTTGTCTATTTCTCCCCTAGAGAGAAAAACAGTGCCTTCATTTTCTCAGTCTTCAGTGCCTTCCTTACCAGCTTCCCTTGCTACTGTGGAGAGCAAACTTTCAGTCCCACAGAGCCCTCCACGCAGTCCAGTTAAATCCCCTCTGGAGGTTAGGCTGTATCCACAGCCTTATTTCCAGACCAGGGCACAGCACCAAGCACAGCAGCTGAAAAAAATCGAGCCACCTCTTCAGTCACCAGTCAAGCTCAAGCCAAAGGTTGTAAGTACTGCCCTTGTGAGATTCATTGACCAGCGTTTCCATCTCCCTTCTGTCAGGAACAGTGGAAGTGTCATGGTTGGGAAGTGCACACAGTGTGGGGGCACAAAGGGGAGGTGCTTTGGGTGTGTTCGTGTTGGAACTGAGCAGTGGCACTCGCAGCACGATACACGTGCATGACCTGGAGCCTTCTGTAGAGTGGCATAGACTGCTCTAGAACATACTAATAGTCAGAGCCTTCCTTGGAAATGCTTTGTGGTTGATTTCTTGAGTCTTGCTTGAGCTTTAAAGCCTCAAGCTTCTGGTGTGGACAGAGGAGAGCGTGCTAAAGCAGTCGTGAATAATTCATATAAATGCAATGAACTTTCAGTTTATGCCTGACTGTTTTCATGCTGTTTGCCAAATCCCTGTGCTTTCCTGTTCCCAGGAAGATGAAGCACCACCCAGACCTCCTCTCCCTCAGCTATACAGTCCTGAGGATCAGCCACCAGCTGTTCCACCCCTCCCGAGAGAAGCCACTGTCATCAGACACACTTCGGTGCGGGGCCTGAAACGTCAGTCAGACGAGAGAAAGAGGGACAGGGAACTCGGCCAGTATGTAAATGGAGATTACAGGGTGAGCACTCACACACCCGTACACCTGCTCTTCAAAGATATGGGAACCTTGGATAAAATATACTACTGTTGTCTGTAAAATATATGGACCTTTAATAAAGTAATCATGATATAGGATGGCAGAGAGATAATAATGACGGTGAGAGATCTATGCCATATAATAATGGCAGAGAGAGATGTAGTAATCCAGCAACAAAGCTTTAGGATTTGTTTTAGGATTATTAAGACTTGCTGTCTGTGATTTCATTTGAGCTGATGAGTATTTTTCTGTATAGGTGGAGCTGCGTTCATACATGAGTGAACCAGAACTAGCAATGGTAGGGGGTGACCTCAGCCATCCTTCTAGTGCTTTAATAAGCCCTGACAGTGGATACCAGACATTACCTATCCGTGGTAAGTCAGGAATTTATGGAGTTGATCTTTAATAGTACTGTCTGTATAGGAGCTTTTCTCTTGTAGGATTTCCTGGAGATGATGTTTATCACCAGATCACCATTTTTAGATTAACTATACAGGGGAAGTCTAGAGATTTTGTGCATTTTAATGGTGCTGTTACAGACAATAAGCCTCTAGCGAAGCAACTTAATATATAACACTTAAAAAAACCCATAGCAAAACATGGAATTAGCTATTAGCATGTCTCTTATATTAAGAGTTATTTTTCCTCATGATTTCTGTGCTATCTTTTGCGAACTCTTAAGTATTTTTAAAACACTAATACTGCCATTAAAATGTAACCGATAAAGAATGTGCATGTAGTGCCCCAAACATTACATCTGACTTGACACTCCATCCCCACTGTGCTATAGACCTGTAACTGTTTCACAAGTGAGGATAGAGATGATATCGGGGCCAAAGGCAAATCATTTCTTAGCTGTTTGCTTCTAATTTCTTTCATTTCTAACTGTGAATGTTAAGGTTTTATTTTCTTAATAGATGTGATTATTTATACAGTTTATTTACTGTTGTACAGCTGAGTTCAACTCATCTCTCATTTAATATAAGTTTCTAAATTATTACAGATTTTCTGAATTTGGATCAGTAGTAACCTGAAATGCGTTATGTTTGGCTGAAATAAAATTTCATGCCTCTCATGATCTTCTGAACTGCAAAATGTGAGCTAAAATAATAACCAGAATGCCACAGAAACAGTATAATAATATAAAAATAAAAATCTGACACTTTTTTTTGTCTGTCATCTGGTTTTAAGGCATTCTCTTTTTCCTTATAAAGGTTTGTCTGGATCAACTTCCAGATTGCATCAGTCATCTACCATTTCATCGTTTGCAACACTTCGAAGGGATAGGTCCAAGGTAAGTTTTAAATAAACTTCTGATGGCAAACGTCTGAACTGCTTGAAATAGTTAAGCCCAGAGTACGTTTTGTGTGGCAGGAACTGGGATTGCAGTAGCCTGGGAGAGGACCAAGAGCTGAGATCTAACGAAGTCTCCAACTTTTCACTTTCTTAAATGAACTGGAAAACAGACGAACAACTTACTGCATTTCAAATAGATTTCTAAAACAAGGTTTAGAACCAAAAATCAGCATTACTAGTAGGAAATGCAGAGTTGAAATATGCAAAGAAATGCAAAGTTAATAGAATAAAATTTAGTAATGAGGTAGGAGAAGGAGCTCATTTTTTTGTATACTTCTTATAAAGTATTAATTACAACATGTGTTTTGTGTGCCTTGTGACTTCTCCAGGAGAGACCAAAGAGTGCCTTGGAACGTTTATACTCTGGAGACCACCAAAGAGGCAAGATGAGTGCAGAGGAGCAGCTAGAAAGAATGAAGAGACATCAGAAGGCATTAGTGCGGGAGCGCAAGAGAACTCTTAGCCAAGGAGAAAGGCAGCCTGTTTCATCTCGGTCTTTCATCAGGCCCGTGTCTGCAGACGTAGGCTCAGTATGTTAGATATGCCTTAAAAGGACTAAACTAAAAATATCTTTGGATTTATTCTTTTATTTTCCCCTGGCAAGCACTTTCACTTGAGCGTGTGTGATGCTTCTAGTCCAATTAAATTAGTGTTCTGTGGTATCAAATGAGTTCAGAGAGTGTGAGGAACAGATGATCTATTGTACTCCTAGTTCAGGTAAACGTAGCAGGTTGAGCAGGTAAGTTGGTCAGAGGTTAGTGATGAGTGGAGATGCCAGTGTATTGGGCTTATTTCAGAGCCGTGGTTTTTCTTTTTCTTGGAATTGTATTTAGAAAGTGTGAGAAGCTTGTTCAGTTTTAAAACTGCTTCATAATGGAATGGGCCTTTTAGAATGTTCTTTCTTACCACGAATGTTTTTCCTTTTAATTCATAAATTAGCCTGCAAGATAGTCGGTGGTAATATCAGACCAAGGTGGTGTTTGTTCTCTTTTAAAAAGATGATAAATGGATAATCAGTTTCAAAATCTAATCGTGCTGGCTAGGAATTTATGTGAGAGCTAATGTATTTTAATTGATACAAATTCCTCTTTAAAACTCAAAACGTAGACTATTCTAATAAGGCTCAAATTTAAGCTGCTGAAGAAAAGTATTTTTGTTGCATTCTAAGAGTAAATGCTGTACAGATGATAAGTTTATAATGATACGTTTTGGACACTAACCAAAGCAATTCTATTTGGTGAAGTTACCCAGTTGCTCACTTGGTGCTAAACCAGGATTGTACTGTAATTGCACTTATGCTGTGGTCTTTTAATTTATTTTTTTATTTGGTCCACTAGAGCTTTAGGATGATCACATTGTTTTACCTAATTCATTGCACAAGATCTCTTGCTTTTAGATTTGTCACTCATCATACCTAATGCCTCTTCTTTTTTTTTTTTTTTGTTTGTTTGCTTGTTTTTAATTTGCAGAATTTTGTAGTTACTTTAAAATTTCTAACTGGACTACTCAATTTTTACCAGGCTTAATTGCATTTAGTACACATGTGTCAATTGCTGGCATTAAAAAAACCTTATAATATTGAGCTTTTCATTCCCACTGTTCTGTAGCACTAATTTGCAGCCAGTTATTTGTATTTACTTTCCCAGTAAATACGAGTGCACTGCTTGGAGACATTCATCTGTTTTGTCTTCTGTTTTGCAATCACAGATTTTCTAAAGACAGTGCATAATGTTTGGGAATTGTAGTACTGTAGTATCACTGTTATTTTCATACTTAAATTGGAAGAAATAAATCTGAGCTTCTTATGTTTTCTGACTCACATAACGTACACAAGTCAAATTGAAACATTTTCATAACACTCGTTATTAACATTTCTGGCAAACACTTTATTTATAAATTTGGGTGCCATCTTGGTCTTTTTCTGGCTGTAAAGTATTAAAATAGAGTTTTTCAGCCCTAGTAATGTTTTGTAGAGGTCCTCTCTTGTACCTATAGGGCTTTGATATGCAAGAGCATGTTTGATAGCACAATTACTTACAGCATTACAATTATTTAGCAGCCAAAATGGCAAACAGTTAAATGTATAATTGAAGTGCTGCTCAGTGTGTAACATTTGCTTTAAACATACATTGTATGTGTAATTCTAATTTTTAATTGGTCAGCTCTCAAGTGTAGTATGACATTTTAAGTATTGATCACAGTACATGAATTCATTTGTTATATACAATGCTTTTTAATGTAAAAGTTGCAACATCAAAGCCAATAAAAGTACTGCTTCTTAAGAATGGTTTGATGTTTTTCTTACCTATATATAATAACAACTTGAAAATGATACTGTGTATTTAAAATATACTATATCAATCAGGCCTGGTTCGAATATGAGTAGAAAATGAGTTAGGAGTACTCATATGAGAAAATATTCTTTTCTCTTTTGAATTCTGTAACGTAATAATTTTTTTAGATATAATTGCTTTTTACCTACTTAACGTTTTAATATACATGGAAGATACTTATCTTCTGAGTAAATTCTGAGAGCTTGTGCATGAATAGGTTTCAATTAGATTTATTAAGTGATGTAATGAAGTCTAAGGACTTCACATGGAGTTCAAACTTCATCCAAACAAGCCAAAGATTTGTACCAGAAATACTGGAAATATTTTTAAGAAACATGAAAGTGACGCATTCTCCTATTGATTCCCTCAAAACCTTGAGGAGAAAATTTTGTTGTTGTTGTTTTTGTCCCCTCTTTTTCCTACTGGTTTTAATATCATATATGGTAAAGTTGCTCAGATCTACTGGATGGGATGATGCTACAACTGAATTTATTTTTTTGAACAAAAAGTTATTGGTAGTGTCCTTAAATGTGAGTTTATATGTAACTGTATTGTGTGTAGTTTTGAAGGGACTACTGTGCAGTGGTTTTGGGTACTCTACCTTATGCAGCTTAGTTTAAATCTGCTAAATTTAGATATCAATAAATATTTAATAGTTCTGATTTATATTGCTAAATATTTACCCTTTAAAGACTGTGTGAAAGACTTTTGCAGGTAGCTAGACTCCGCTTTCAGTAACGTCTGAAGAGCTTAAGAGCCAATTATTTTTTAATTCAAGAGGAGTTAATGCTAACACAAAAAGTATTATCAGCTTTAAACAAAAAGATGCATGAAGTTTTCCAGTTGTGATTCTCAACCAGCACTGTGAATATTTCTGTGTAATGACTCAGAACCACACAGCACTGCCTCTTTACAATGCCAAGGACTACTCTGTCAGGCTTGCTGGTAGTGACACCTGTGCTTCCAAAGATGTTTGTGTGTAGCTGGTTCCATGTTAATCAGCAAAGGTAAAACTGGGATTAGTAAATTTCTTAGAATCTAATTCTACTGAACATGTAAAATGAAACAATGCTCTGGATTTCTCACAGCACAGCTAGAGATCAAAACTCCCACCCGTACGTACCAAGAAATGCAGTTGTATTTTCTTTCTCTTGTCAGTTTAAGGTTTGCCCCGGTGATTCTTTCAGCAGAGTAGCGTTTGCAGCAGTAGTAATGTACATTGCTCTACGGTGAATTTGGCAGTATGGTTGAATGCTGTTAATTGTTTTGTATCTATTACCAGTGGAAACGAGAGCAAGAATTTGATTTGCAGTTACTTGAGAGGGCAATTCGTGGAGAAGACAAGGATGAAAATTCAAGGTTAAAAGTTCAGCCAGTAGCAGTGACAGAGACTGACCTGGAGCCTCAAGACTATGATTTAGATATCAGCAGAGAGGTAACACTCACAATCTTTTGCCTCCTATTCCCTGCCTCAAAATATTAACCTTTCTAAATTTTACGCAGTGAATTCTCATATTTTCTTTCAAAAGTTAGCTGGAAGTTTGAACTAAAAGGAGTCTTTTGGGTACTGAGAATTTATGACCTGGCACCTTTGTAAGATTTGTGTTTATATTGTGTTTTAGTGGAGAGAAGAAATCGAAAAGTTGGCTCTACTCTTTGAAATATATATCCCAGGCTTTATAAAGGAAAGAGTGATTAAGTTAGGGAGGGTTCTATAAGTTGAGAAAAAAAGACAAGAGAAGAACATGAAGAGTTTTTAAAAATGAGAAACAGGAATGAAGGAAAAGTTAGTTCCCCAGAGCTACCTTACTGCTCTTCATTTTGACTGGCAAAAGATGATAGAGATGAGGAAGCACTGCTTTATTTGGGCTTGAACAGAAAACATATTTCTGTCAGCTTTCTGGAATGACCTGGTTGGTGTTCGGGGCACGAGGTCTTTCCTCAGCTCCAGAAACGGAGCAAATGTCAGTTTGAAATGCGATTGAGCCATCTGGTGGGAAGGAGAGAACACAGCAAGTGGGGAGGCTTCAGGGGGTACCTTGTGCTGTGTTAAATGCCACGGGAGATGGCAAACCAGTAAAAACTATTAATGATAATTAGACTAGTAAACAGCTGCACTCTTCTGAAAGCTGTTGGCAGAGTATCATTTGCAGAGAGAGATATTTGAAAAAGGTTTGCTCTGTGAGTCATTATCTGTTGAACTCTATGAATGAATGTATCTTTCAGTTATTCTTTATATAATTTTTACAAAATATTCTGTAAACTTCAGAAACAGAAAATAAGTTCTGTTCTACTGCCTTTCCTTGTTGCACTCTGCTGTTAATTTTTCTTTTCCAGAAGGCCTCCAGGGCTATGGGAATCCCTTTGTACTTCGTTTAAGCCTTGGATAGGAGACATTTTTGCTCCTAGGCATTTCTGTCCTGCTTCAGAGTAACTGAAATAGGTCTGAAGCTCTGAGTGTAAAGCTTCTTTCTCAGTTCACCCAGGTTGGAATCATAGAATGGTTTGTGTTGGAAGGGAACTTAAAGATCGTCTAATTCCAAACCCCTGCCATGGGCAGGGACACCTTCCGCTGAGCCAGAGCCCAATCCAACCTGTTGTCCTTTTCCATTTCATGTCTTCACCTGGCAGGCACTTCTGTGTTTGAGTTACCTCTGTGCCTCAGAAGGGAACGTACTCAGTTACATCTTCAAGGAAATCCATCTGCTGTTCACATGATTAATGGGTTTGAAAGTGACATGATGAGCTAATCTAGGTTAGATACAGTATGGAGATACACTTTTTTTTTTTAAATTTGTGTATCTATGTCTATATCTAGACCTCCATGGAGGAGTTGGATTCAAAAGTAGGGAAGTGTAGTGGAAAAATGAGGATTTTTCTGGAAGCACTGGCTTTGGGTTTCCTGAGAAGAAAGTATAAAAGCTTGAGGCTGTGATTTTAATATGGTTGTGTGTGCCCATGTGTGTGCTCTTGGCCTGCGATTGCCTGTGAATTACTGAGCCTAAGCATTGAGGGTTAGGTCAGGCCGCTTTACATAATCCATGGAATTAGCATGAGCAAGGTCAGTGGTGAAAAAGTTTAGGGTTATTTTCATTGAAACTTTGGATTTTGAAAACTTATTGCCTCATGAGTGTTTTAACAAAATTTCAAGAAGAAGAAGAAAAAAAACAGGTCTCCTTTACTTATTTCCATTTATTCACACATCCTCTATTCTTGTTTTCAAATCCAGTCTGTTCTGTATAATAAGAATTGATTTTCAAGGTCTGTAAATTTTTTTTTTGGGGTGGAGAGAAAATTTCCCACAAAGTAGTGGCTCCTAGCAAAAACCTTTTACTGGCTTTCATGCAATCATGTTAAAATTTTCAGTCTACAGAATTAGTTTATGCAATGTTTTGTTACAGTTGCACAGTGTAGTGTATTTCTGTTTGCCTTTTTTTCCCCTCTGCTGCTCACAGAAGATTATCCAGTCTCAGAAGAATGACGCCCTAGGTTAAAACTTTAGGTGATATTTCCTTTCAGCTGTAGAAAGTTCTGGCTGGCGTGACACAAATATCATGACATTAATGGCTTGGGTTGTCCAGTCAGTTTCTTAGTGGTTGCTTCTTTCTACTGTAAGAGCTTTAGGCAGTGTCCTACTTTGGGGTCTAAGCCTGAGCTGAAGAGAGGTTTTCTCTTGATTCTGATTTCTTCTGTAATCCCTTTTGGTATTTGTTCAATCTGTCTTATGAAGTAAAGGGAATCAGGGGGAAAAGGCACTGTTGAAAGGGCTAGATACTCAGAAGGAGTGTTTAGCATCAGGTACATGTACTGACTGTGAAAATCCACACTTTATTCTTTTCACTGTGTTCTCCCATTGAGGAGGATTTATCTCAATTTCTTTTAAGTCTTTGTTATTGACAACTCAATGCTTGCTTTCTTTCTACAGTTGTCAAAACCTGAGAAGGTTGTAATTCCAGAACGTTATGTTGAACTGGAGCCAGAAGAGCCCCTATCTACAGAAGAACTGGCAGCAAGGCAGCGGAAAGCAGAAAAGATAAAGAATATTCTTACTAAATCAAGGTTAGGTTTTAGGTTTTTTTCCAAATCTTACGCAGGGGCTCATGTTAAGCATTGAAAACTAACATCATACAACAATGTTAATTTCTGTTACACGAATGTAACTTGTAGGTTTGAGAAAATGCACTCAGAATTTATGTAGTATACTTAGAGCCGCTTTTCAAAACAAGGTAGAAGAGATAATGATGAATTTTGTATATGTCCATTTTCTTGTTCAGAGAATCCTAAAATGGTAGGGAGTCCTTACCAACCAACTTGTAGATGAGAGTGAGGAGGAAGGAAAGGAAAGGCACGAATCTGGCTGAAAGCAGAAGAAATGTCAGAATGAGAGCAAGTTTCTGTTGTCTCCAGAGATCTGGAGTTGTGAAACAACACTTTTGGCTACTTTCAGCTGAACGTTCAGTTTCAAGAATTTGATATGTCAAGGATCTGCTCTCTCTTTGGAAAGGGTACAGCCTGAGGACCACCAGGTTATTTCCTTTTCCTCTGAGCACTAGCAGGGAATTTCACTAACAACTTCAAGTAAATAGCACTTTTGTAGTGCTTTTATTTAAACAGCGTATTTCCAACAAAGGACTTTCAGATGTTCTTAAGGCTTTGCAGAAATTTCGACTGAATGTGTGGTGGCTGGGTCATTTTTCCTTGTGCTGTAGGCATTTGCATACAACATCAACCCTATTTTAAAGAACGGCAATAAAACAGGGAGCTTGATAGATGAGATCTGAAAACTGCCGTCTGAATCCAAGCTTGTTCTTATCTGCATGGCAGATTCTTTACATTTGCAAATGTTAATGTTGTTTTTCACTTTCCCCCCAGTATGCACAATCTGCAGCCTACTGTTGCCCAGGACAAACACAACTCGATTGATTTAGATTCACAGCTGCAGGAGCAGGAGCGCATCATTACCATTTCATACGCTCTGGCTTCTGAAGCCTCTCAGAGGAGCAAGGAGGTAGCAGGTAATGCTTAGTTATTTACAAAATAACAGCTATTTCTTACCAGCTTCTCAGGTTGTGTGGGGTTGTTGCCGAGCTCCTGGCATGAGAGAAAGTTTTAGTCATTCGTATTCAAAGTAGTGAAGGGTGTGTGTAGGTAACAAGTGGAGGGGGGCTGATGATTTACATTTGTATTTGGCCTCCAGTGGACAGGATAAAGGGGGCAAAATAGTATGATCAACAAGTTCAGAACTTGGAAACTTGCTCTAACTTACAGTGCTAAAAAATTTAACATTTAACTGAAATCTATATAATTATATTAAATATTTCTATATTCCTTTTTTAAAAGTGAATTGATCGGTGACTTAAAAAAAAATCAAGAAAAGAGGATTTAAAATATTTTTTTAACAGAAAGATTCTCTGGTCCAGTAATTGAGATTAGGCTACAATTATTTGCAGCTTGAGCTGTGTGACAACAGGCTGAAAAAGACCAAGTAAAATGGGGATTGGTGTATTTCTGTCTGGTGACCAAGATGAGAGGTCAGAGCAAGACAGATGTGCATGAATCCTGCTTGATGCCTGGAAATTAATAGATCCTTTGCAATATGTTGCTAAAAGTGATAATTTCACTCTTGATTGCTTTATAGTTGAAACAAGTAAGAAATGTCAAGAGATTTTTATCACACACTAATCCATGCAGCAGCGATTTCCCCAAGTATCTGACTGGCCATTTATAACTGGCACCACTCACTGTTCCAGTGGAGAATGGAAATAATGGAAACTTCAACTGTGATGGAGAAAAAATATGCACATTTCTCATCTGAAGTTGTCAGTTTAAACTTATGGCGCTTGCCACAGCGGCCCTTAAGACCTTCCCATTAAAGACAGATTATTCCAACATCGGAGTGCGTAACGTGCATCTGCAGTAACAGAGGGTTGATTGAATGTGGCTGAACACTCAGGGATGCAGTGCCAGCTGAACCTGAGGGGAATGGTGTTTTGAGGGGATGGAATACATTTTCAAAATAGGAATCTTGAGACTTCAGAGAGCTTCTGTGGGTAATTTAACTGAGTGGCAGGGATAAAATGATTCGCTGCGAAGGCCAGGCATTATAAAGGTAAACCAAACAAACAGAGAAACATAATTGTAAAACCATGGGAGCATTTCAGGAATAACCTGAGTTCAGGCCATCAGTGTATCAAAAGGGCTTTTCCACAGGCACTTTGGTCCCAGTTCTAGTGACCAGAACCTCGTGACAGGTACTCCAGTCCTTTGGTTATGGAATGGGAATTTTTTTCATGAAATATGAGCCAGTGCAGCATTTTGCCACTTGAGTTCTAGCTTCTGCTGAGAACAGGTCACACATCTGGGCTAAGATCAGCCCAGATGAACACAGCCAGTACTTGAAATTACTCCTCTGTGTCAGTACAACAGGAGCAGAGTGCCTGCCCTACTCAAAGGTCTTCGTGGGGCCAGTTAAGTCACTTCTGGGTGTGCCTGAACTTGTAGCAACTGTACAGTACTGAAATGGATTTGATTTTTTGAAATCTTGTGTAGTGAATGTAGTATACATTTCATTACTATAGGTTTTTTATTTATATATCTTAATTTTTTATATTTAATTGTCTCAAAAGTGTGACCATCAAAAATTTTTAGATATATATGTAACCAAAAAAATCTTCTAAATTCTCTAGTTTTCCTCAAGAGGGAATTAAAGTGTGTGTTGGCACTGAAATGTTTAAATGCTGCTTCAGAAAATTTGCGGTCAGTTGCGAGATAAGTTTTAGTTTAATTTTCTTTGTGAAGCGTAGCACCTGCCTCTTTTGTCTTTCAGACACTTAAAGAAACCTTAACACAGTAGCCAAAGACTAAGGTTTTAAGGTATCTGAAACCTTTATGTTTGTGCACAGCTTTTGTTGCCACACTTGTACCTCAAAAACTCACTTCTTGAAATATGTCTTGCTTTGATTTCAGTTACTTCTTACTTCTTTAAAAGCAAAGACCTTTCATGGTATCCACCCAAAAGAAAAAAAAAAAAAGCCAGAGTAGGTTGGTTTTAATAGAAAACCTAAAAACCAGAAAAGAGTTCAGGGGTTTTTTTAGTTACAGCGTATTTTCTGATATCTAAGGTGATTAAAAAGAAAAGCATTTGACACTTTGCACATCTGATTGGACATTCTCGTGTAATCTCATATTACAGATTCCTTCACATTCTAATTTTAGTTTGATTTTTGAAGTATGGGTTATCATTTGCTCCTTGATGATGAAGCAGACCATATCTGAAAATCCCAAATTAATTATCTAGATTTTTTTACGAGGATCTGTTTATGGAAAAGACTGTGAAGCTTTACTTTGTCCATTTTTCAGGGCGAGCAGTTATGTTAGGATATTACACTAATATAAATCTTTTAAGATAAGTTGTACGTTTATCTAATCGTAGCATTTTAGAGTTTCCTGTGTTCCTAATAAGAAGTCAACCTTTTGACTAGAAATCATGCCAAGAATCTGGAAGATTAAAGTCAAATACAAGAGTATTAAGAAGTCATTTCCTACGTTGTGTGCTTCAGCCCTCCTAAATGTAAAAGCAGAATTTTAGATTGAGTTTCAGTTTCTTCAGTTTTATGATTATTGTCTTCTAATACTTTACTATTACTCTGGTTTATAAACAAGGATAGTTTTAATCATTGTATTCTTTATCCTGTATTTTCAAGCTAAGCTATGAAGATGTATTTACTGTATCGTGCGTGGCACTAAGCAAAATGTTATATGCATATGTAATTTTTTAAACATTATTTTTCTATATGTTATTTTTTGTTTCTGCTCACTGGCATATAACAAAGGAAATGTTGAAAACCCATACAGCCTCAGTGAAGTCTTGAAATCAAATTAGCAAATACAGGTGCTGGTCCAGAGCTTCAGCTTTAAAAGCAGTGCTGATGAGAGTGTATCAGTATTGTGTGCCTTCATAATGTTCCAGTAAAACTTCATCTTAAGATAGGTTTTCCATATTCTGATCCAAATAGGAATCTTTATTTGTTTAATTTATGCAAGGAGTAGACAAAAGCAGCAGGTAGAAATAATATTGTTTACATTGTATTCCATGTGACTAAAATAGTGTAGCACCTCATTCATTGCTAATCAGGTTTCCTATTCATGTGGTAGAAAATTAAGATCACTCCATTTATGATGTGAATGTTTGATTGTGCAGCCTAATTCCTGTGTGTGATCCCTTCTAGCTCAGCAGTTGACCTACCCACCCAAAGCACCCTCACCTTCTGTACCACAGCCACCTCACTCCCCCCTAAGCAATGGATTTCACTACACATTTGTTTAAACACCTTCCAAGTAAGAACTAACTGCTCTTGGCATGTCTGATTTGCCATCGTGCCTGTGCTGTGGCTTGCTAAATTTTAACTTCTTTACTAAACCAAAATTACATCCAAATGAAAGCATGCAGCTACTTTTTTTTGGAAACCTTTCATTCTTGTAATTATTGCTTGTAATGAGCTAACACGTGGGCTGATGAAGTCTTCAGATAAGTGCTGTCGCTCTGCAGGTGAGGTGCTTCCTCAGTGCTACTGTGGTGAAGGGAGGAGACATCTGTGCTCTGGGTAGCAGGGGGCCAGGTTTTCAGCAGCCTTTCGTACTCTGGTGCCTGCTCAGGGCACACAAAGAGAAAATCCAAAGTGCACCCTTGTACAAGCAGGGACTTCCTTTGTGGGCTGGTATCCTACACACGAGCTGGCATCGGAGTCTTAGCTGAGGTGAGCTGAAAATCTGGCCCTTTGTAACTAATTCTGCAATGTTTGACTTTGCAGTGTTGACTTTGATAGTGCCTTTCGTTGGATCATGTTGACAGAAGGTTGTTTTTGTCTCTGGTTAAGTTATTTTGCCACTTCAGGTATTAAAATTGTGATAATTTTGTTGTCCTTACAAAGAAACATCTGTATTTGTACCTCAGTAGGATTTGCAGAGTTTTCCTTGTTTGAAATAGGAAAAGGTGTAAATATTACATGCAGCTG
Organism: Platysteira castanea; assembly: GCA_013397175.1. NCBI lineage: Eukaryota > Metazoa > Chordata > Aves > Passeriformes > Platysteira > Platysteira castanea. The sequence goes on from VYXC01008136.1 coordinate 193,064, forward strand.
CTAAGTGCCCATAGTTAAGACATTTGCTATGCATCCATATTTTCCTTTGATATTGTTCTTACCTTTCTGATTTCCTTTGGCCTAATTTTATTGCCTAAAATTGAACAAGAAGGTAAAGCAGAGATGAAGGAGTAAAGAGGGTTGCTTGAGTAACTCAAATAATTGTCCAATGCCAAAGAGTCGAGCAGGCAGCTGGGGCTGACCATCAGAGGTCCCTTCCTACCCCAGCCATTCTGTGATTCCAGATTGACTTAAAAGCATGTCTAGCACGTGTCTGTACAAATATGTACACACAGATATACAGTTAGATATATATTTATATAAACTTACATCTTCTTCAGAAAAAGAAAGTAATTGAGATGACCAGCACCGTGCAGGGGGACACAGGAGCTTGAGCATCAGTGGCACCATGAGATAATTGTTCACTTAATCTGTCTGTAGGATTTGTTCCTTCTGTGAAACTGCAAAAGGCTTAAAAAAAAAAATGGTTTCCAGCAATTGCTTATTGCCTGGCTTTGGCTGACTCCCTTCAATATTTAACCATGTTTTGTTTTCCTTCACCCCAGCCAAAGCAGTAAGTGAACACTGACGTAAGACTCCAGGCAAATCCCACTTTGTGACACCGCATGGAAGACAGAGAAGATTCTTTTCCAGGTTTCTGTGGAGATACTCGTTGGCTGATGGCATCTTCTTCCAGAAAGACATTCAGAGAATAATAGGGGGATTTTCTATGAAAATGAAGAGAACTGCAAATCATTTTTTATTTACTTCAGTTTAGTTCACACTTTTTATACGAATAAATGGCACTTTTAATAAACTCTGTAAAATACTGACAATGTATTTTTAGAACTATGTATTTTAGATTTTTTTTTTAAATCAAGGGCTGAATTAATTTTAAAAGACACTTCTTGCATAGATACTAAAAGATGCTGTTACTTCCCCCTCAGGCTCAGATGCACATTGTAAACTTTTGTGAAAAAACCCCTCAAATTTGAACAAACCTAGAAGCACATTTTAAGGATAGAGCTAATGCAGGTGACAGGTTTGGTGAAGGGGTGTTTTCCAATGAATATTTTTGTGGAGTTAATCACCCACCCTTTTGCCCTTTAAATAATCCATTGCAAGATCTTTTAGCTTGAATTTCTAAATATTAGTAACCTCTGTACAGCAGAAATGTCCCAAGAAAGCCATAATGAAAACCAGTTTTAACCCCCATTTCCTTCTTTTGATCCCAGATGATTAACTTGCTGGTATCAATCTACTTTTCGTTAGGTTGCCCTTGACAGTAGTGCTGCCTCCTCTATAACAAGCAGCTAACAAATTTTTTTTTTTTGAAAGTTGAGATGTGAAAGAAGATGATTTTCAATTAAAATTTGTGAAGTAAGCAATAAAAAATTATAATGTGTCATTTGGCTAGTAAATACGTATTTTTCTTCTGATTTCTTTTTTTCAATAGACATTACAATAGGACGTATTGACTAGTATTTATCCTGAAAACAGCAAAACTAATGGAATGTGGCACCTGCTAATTTCGTATGTATGTTCACCTGGTGCTTATCTTTGCCAAACTTTGAAATTCTGTGTTGTAATTATGCATAGGGCAAAGGGTGAGGTAGTTACAATAAGGAGAAAATGAGATTAAATGAATTGCTGAACTATACTTGAAAAAACCCTGTGTATGCATCGAATGCAAGACATGTGAAAACTTCCAATGTTATGTAATTAGTAGCTGAGTTCAGCTCTGGATGAGGAATAACTGAGAAATACTTCTGCAGTATTTTGTGAAACCACTAACTTGTTTATTCCCTGTATTCAAGTAGTAGCTAAAAAACCCTTGGAGTTGACCTTTGTGTTTCAGACTTTAAGACAAATCATATTATATTAACACTATACTCAGAAATATTCTTAAAAGTATATATTTAGCTAATGCAATCTATTTTACCTCAATACTGCCAGTATCAACTTCAAAACCTTTTGCCAAAATAATGATTTATTTTTGCCTTTATAAAAAAGTTTTGAAAGCATAAATGAATATTTTGCAAGAAAGCATTAATTTAAATAAAATGTAACAGTTTGGAAAATGGTATATGTACAGATTAAAATATTAACATAACTGCCTCCTATTGCCTCTGTCTTGTCTGCTCTCTTATCAGTGTCCAGGTACTTGGAAATCCAGAGTCATTTATCACATTTTGCTCTTCTTTGGTTCAAATCCCATTGAAGTTCCCCAGTTTTGCACTTACTTCACTGGGATTTGAATCAGACTCTCTCTATGCCAATCCTACCTTTTAAAGAATAGTAATAATAATAATTATTATTATTTTTCTTGTTGGTGTTTTTTGCTGTTGGGAGTTTTTTTTTCTTTTGTTTTTAGAAATGTTTTCTAAGCATTTGATGGAATCTGTCTTTATTCTTGAATAGCAAGAGTGGGGTGTTGGCCAAGGGGAAGGTGGTGGGCACTGGCAAAGCTGCAGCTCACTTTGGTGGTGTTTGACTTCCCAGCAGTTCCCTCAAAAGAGACACCAGGAGAACACTGGAAATGTTGAATTCTTCTGAAAATCAATCTCTCAAACAAAATGTGAAGCAACAATTTAAAGTGTTTCTGGGGCTTAGTGTTGACTGTGTGAATTGGAGGGCGAATGTTTGAGGCTGTGAGTCCTTGGCCTTTTTGAATGTGAGGGGCAGAGATTCAGAGCTGAGCTGCTTAAGATGTGCTTGTCCTGTTTTTGTGGGGCACAATGAAGCACTGAAGGGAAAGGAGCACAGGCAGTGCTGCTCTGCAGGTTGGGGGAGATGTTCATTCTCTTTCCTTTGACCACACACACAAAATCTGCTCATTCAAGCTGGCGTGGAAGAGAAGGATTCTGCCCTAAACAGTTACATCATTAACATTTTCAACAAAACCAGTCTTGATCTAAAGATTTTGGTCACATCTGTAGTTAATCCCGTATTTGGGAAAGAATTACCAAGGTCATTTTCTTCCAAAACTTTTTATTGAGTATGTGAAATGCTGTACTTAGTGACTGTCTTTTTAAAGTGTAGTTTTTAAAAAGTAATGGGTAGTTTTCCTATGAATATAGTGTTTGGTTTGGGTCAATTTCCTTTTCAGTTGTTTCTTGTAATCAGCATGCTCTTTTCTAGGTGTTACAGGCTACTTCCTAATATTAAAACTAGAAAAAAGCTATGTTTATTTCCAGATCGATATTATTATGGTCAGAAAGTGGCCTTTTTTTTCCCTCTGCCTATTAAACAGTGAAGTGTTTGGGACTAACTGAACTCACTCATTGGAAAGCAGTATCAGTTCTTTTGAATGTGCTGGATTTTAAGTAGTGTTTTGTAATGTTATACCAAGCAAAAAATTTGCAGGCTGACTTCTCTTCCCATATACAGCTCTTTTCAATTTTTTCAGCCAAAGTTACTAAAATTTTACTGGCCAGCTGCATTTATAAAAGTACAGCCTGATACTTGTAAGTAGAGCCTCTTTGACCTTTTTGGACTTGCACAACAGCCTCCTCCCCTGTTTTTGCACTATCATTTTGTGTTTGTGTGCATTGCTGGGCTGCAAGGAATCCTGCTGAGCTATAGCACTCTTTGTCTTTGTACATCTGTATTAAGCTGTTTGTTTTGAAGGACTGGGCAGGTAAGCAGTACTGAGAGACATCCAGACTGTTTTGGAATACTTGAGAGGAAAAAACTACAACCAACAACAAAAAGCCCCCCCCCAAACAAAAAAAAAAAAAAAAAAAAAAAAAAAAAAAAAAAAAAAAAAAAAAACAAAAAAAAACAAAAAAAACAAAAAAACAAAAACAAAAACAAAAACAAACAAAAAAAAAAAAAAACAAAAAAAACCCACAAACACCAAAACCAGATAGTAGAGTTTCCTGAAAAACCTAAGATATTTCAAAAAAGCTCTTAAAGCCCTGCAGGGTGGTCCTGGGTATCCCACAGCCTTTGGAGGGAGGGGTTGGTGTTTTGAGAAGGCAGAGCACTCCTGACCCATTCTGGTACTCTACACAGTTATTTTTCCCCCTGCACTATTTACTACTCTGACTTCCAGCTCTTCAAATATATCTGTATGTACTTTATATCAGCATCTGTTCCCCTCTGTGAAACCCCCTATTTCCCAGCTGTCTTAGCAATTAACTTCTGGATGTTCTATGAAGGAAAGACCAGATTTACTTGGTGTCAAAACTTAGAAGATACAGAAGGCAGGATGTGATGTTACCCCTCTGATTTATGTCTGTCTGTGGGTATTTTAAAGTGTTTGCTTGTGCCGTGTGTGTTTTCTGTGTGCCCGTGTACTGTGTGGTTATAAAAAGAACAAAGCTGTGCACAAGAAAAACATGAAAACATTGCTGTATTTTCCACACCTGGTAAAGATTCCCATTGGTTATTTGGCTGTATTCAAAAGGCTAAGATTTTTATTGCTCTACTAGCAAAAGCAACCTTTCTTCATAGTGGAGCAGTACAAAGAAAGAGCACAAAAAATCCCCACATCACAGTGCCTGAAATTCTGTTTGAACAACTGTATTGATTGGGTCTGACCCCTTTACATTTTTTTTTCCCCATTATTTGAAAAGGTGCATCTAACTGCAGCTGAATTGAACCAACCGCGATGAACTTTCCATGAAAACTTCTTGAGATATTTCTTTAGTTCAAAGCTCTGGAATTTTAAAGAGCATTTTTAATACAAGTCTGTTGAGGTACTCTGTGCAACAACCACACTTGGAATGTTAAACTACAGGTAAATGTAGGAGGGAGGTAAAGTTACAAAGGCTGCCATGAAATTGCTGGGAGATGGTGGAATAACTTCAAGTGCTAATTATAAAGTAAATAAACCCAGAAAGTATTGCATATGTATAAAAAGTAAGTGCATATGGAAAGTATATGCACATTTGGGCACTGTTGACTTGTTTTTTACTTGTTGGTAGTCCTGGTTGCCTTACAGAGAGTGGAAAACAACCTCCAAAGAAAACACTAACAATTAGCACTTTTGGAGCTGCTGTTGTTGAAATTGTGTTACGAGATGTCAACTTGAAGGACAGTGATGTTTTCTTGAATCCTCTCACCAGGAGCTGTAGCATAAGGAAGCATTAAAGGAAGGAAGAGGTTAAGAAAACAAAGGTGAGTAGTGAGATTGTAGGAAATAATGGCAGAGATGTATCTGCAAGCAAAATGTAAATAAGAGGCTGAAGGTGAGGATGGAGAACAGCCTGCTGGCTGGAAGTGAGAGGTAGTGAAAAGATGCAAAGAGCTGAAATATATGGACTTGGACAGCAGCAAAATGCTTCAATAAAGGACTTGGCCTAAATTGTAGTGGGGAAGGTAAGAAGAAGGAATAGCTGGCAAATGAGAATGTTTTGTGTCCTAGTACAAAAAATACCTTGTGAAAGAGTTAAACAAGGGAGTGGGATGTTGATGGTGGTAGTGGATGAAGGAGAAACACTGATGACTTCAGAGTAGTGCTTTGGTAGTAGGACAATTGTCTTTTCAATTGCCAGTTGCTGTGCTCTGTTCCTAGACAGCATCTAAAGTTCTCATCAGTCTTCCCTTTTTATTTTTCTCCACTGGATCCTCCTATGGCCACCAAAAACAGTACTGAGATTGGATAGATAATAGCACAAACTGTGAGCTCCTTCTGCACCTGCACATCAAAATTAACTCAACTTGGTTTAAATCACCAAGTGTTGTGTTTCTTTAATGCTGTGCAAAAACTAAGGAAACTCATCTCGCATCACGATGCTGTACACCTCTTGTACTAAGATATTTTTCTCAGGAAAAGTGCAGAGGTGACAGGCTTAAAAGCAAACAAAATCAACCTCTGCTTCGTCCCTTCAGTTGAGGGTACTTTGACACATGTCCCTTCTCTTAATCCCCTGACAGCTTCCAAGAGACTGATGCAAAGAGCTGTGCCAGGCTTTGATTATGAGATATCGCACTGCCACTTATTCTCTTTGTCTCCTGCAGTTTACAGAGGCAGCTTCAGTGCATAATATAATCCCTGTACTGGGGACTGTAGCAAATCCATGGAGATTTCTACCAACCGTCCTCTCTGGCATCAGAACAACATGTGCACGTCGTCTTTGATGTGAATTCCCCAACCAGAGCCTTAGAGGGACCTATAGCTTTGAAGCTGGCCTATAAATTGTGCTTTCAGGAATCAAGTTGTCAGCCTCCTCTTCAGGAAGAAAGGGAGAGTAAACTGCAAAGCAGTTGCAAGAAACTACAGGGCAACTTACAGATCTGGTTTCCTTGGCCTCGGAGAATTCCTGTGGGATGTTGAGAATCCCTTTTTACCTGGCTTAGAAGCACCCTCTGGTGACTGCCGGACCTGTGGGCACTGGGGCTGTGATGGAGCTCACCTTGAGGGGTTCCTGGTTCCAGGGCAAACGGAAGGGGACAGGCACAGAAGTGCATTTGACCTTGTTCAGGTGTTTTCAGTCTTCCAAAGCCAAGTGTTGAGAATGCACCTGTGTAAGTAAATTTTCAGTGTGGTTTAGAACCAGGTGAAAACTTACCAGATGTGATGGTTGTTCTGTGACAACCATCTGTGGTCTAACTTCAGTCCTCCTTTCCTGAGGTGTAGGAGAACAGGCAGACTTCTGCCTCTCTATTGAGATGGAAATTAACTGGTCTTTGAGTTGAGGAATTTCAGTGGACAAGTCTTGTTTTAATAGACAAATGCAGTTCCCTGCTGTTCTCTCTGGGTGCTCCTTTCATACCAACCTGAAAAAGCAAAGGGCTGACTGGGGTCAACCAAGACACTGACTTTGATTTTTCCCTGTCTCCCTGTCTCCAGTGAGCTGAAACCATCCTAATCTTATCCATGCCACTACTGCTGATACTGTTTTATCAATTGAATTAAAACATTCAAAGCACAAACTACACTGAGTTATATCAGCCTTTCGTGGTATATATGGGGAGAAGCTTCCTATGCTGCTTCATAGCTCAGCCTGCAAGTTCTTAGTATGTTTATAAATGTTAGACAGAAATAGACAAGACTGTGTAGAACTCTTCCTGTTTTGAGCAGGTGAGTCTTAGGTCAGTATCACAGATGTTACCCCAAACCTCATCAGATGTTCGCAGTATTTGGTGTCCTACTTTTGGGGAATGGAAGTTCTGTAGATGTTTTTTCTTTTTTCTGGTGAGAGCTGTATCTAGAATAGTTTAATTTCAGTTTGGTTTGTTTGTTTTTTTTTTCCCCCTAATCTCTGTGTGTTCTATTTATTTATAACTGAAACTGACGGCCAAATCAAGGAGGCAAGAGGCTGAGTGGAAGAGCCTCTCATTGTATCTGTCAGCAAAGACCCATGCAGGGCTGGCCAGCTGGATCTGCTTTTCCTGGGTCTTTCCAGATCCCAAGTGAATCTCTGCGTGGGTGCACACTGCTGGGAAAGCTCAGAGAGCAGCAGTCCTGGGACAGAGGAGGCAGAGAGGTGAGTGGCAACCACAGCTAAAAGATTTTAACAGTGAAATGCTGGTTCAAGTGTCACTCGAGTGTCTAACTAGAAAAACCTGGAATGAAGGTCTATCAGGAAAAGTAATCAGTTGATCTCTTAGGGAGGCATCTCACTCTCTTTACCAGAGATAGAGCAGCTTTCCCAAGTCATAGTGAGGTTTTCTCTCTTCACAATGCACAAGCAACTTAAATTTTTTCTCTATGTATTAGCTTGCAATATTGGGAAAACAAAAAAAATCTGCACAAATCAAGTACAAATGACTGACCATTAGTGGCTGCTGTAACATTGTTCTTAAAATTGAATGAATGGAAGAACTTGTGTTAAATGCAGATGCAGTAAAACAGAGGAATCAAAATCTACACTCAGTTTTTATTTACAGTATTACTTTTATTTTTTCCATACTTATTCCAAGTCCTCCCCCAATAGCTGATGCTGCAATGTTTACATTCAGTAAACTAGGCAATGATAGTACAAACTGCTGCTTTCCTTCAGCCAGCTGGCTTGGAAATGTTGTCTGCACATCAGGAATTGTACACAGGAATGGAGTCTCCACGAGCATCCGGAGTGCTCCCTGGAGCACCGCTGTGGCGGTACTAGAAGTACAGGTCAGATATCCTGTTCTCCCAGCCAGGAGAGGCAGGTGATCTGTCTGATGTACTAAGAGGAAAAAAAGTCTAAAAAGCTCTGATACTTTATTCATTACATGAATGCAGTGACTTTGCAGAGGAATGGATGTGTTTAATTCTTGCTGGAAGGAGTTGCTGAACTCCTGGCTTTCTAGGTATATCAAGGTGACTTGAGAGGTACAGCCTTGTGCTGACCCAGACCTCCAAGGGATGCATGTACAGGGAGAAAAGGAAGAAGGGCTCGCATACTTAACTCTTTATTTTAAAAAAGCTAAAATTATTTGTATATCCTTTTCATTATCAAAGTATACTTTCTCTTTCAAAGTAAACTGGTTTCTTTGGGAGGTGTTATTTTTAATAACAGCTCAGTGCTATATCCAGGAACCAGTAATTCAAAAATCACTCTTTTCTACCGAAAGGTAGAAACAACTACAGCTCGTCCCCCTCGTTAGAAAGCCAAAGAAGCAATTAGAGCCTTCTGTTTTATTATGCTTTTCTAAAACATCTTCTCTATGCAACTGCTGTAGGACTTCAGATGGATACAGTGATTAATGCTGTCACAAAAGTGAGCAGTTTCTCCTCTCAGCCCTGCCAACACTAGCATCTATAGACAAAATCATTGTTTAAAGCTCTAGTACATCACAGAATAATGCTGATATTGGTATTTTACAACTAATGCAACATCACGTAATTCACATGTAATCTTAATAGTTAAAAATTCAAGACTGGGGTACTAACTGAATAAACCACTAACATGAAGCTTCCTTATCTGGCACAGAATAAGGGAAGGGATAGTTCAGATAACATTGTAAAGATTGGGCAGGAACAAACCAAATTTATTTCTCCATCCAGGATTTTATACACTTTATAAAAACCAGTAATATCACTGTGCCCATAAAAATGTTATCCATGGCAACAGAAAGCAAATACTACTTTTTGTCATCTAACAGGGTCTTCTTAAAATCAAAATACAAAGATTTGTGCTGTAGCAGTCCTCCACTTTGCACTGTAACAATAAGGCTTACTGTACTTTAAATACAAAGCTGGTACATCTGCAGTTATGAACCACTGGCTTTCACAAACATCATTTTATAGTTGCTTTTTGCTTCTTTTTTGTTTTCTGGGACCTCAGCTTCATCATGTTTTTCAGCAGCTTGTAGCTCCTCTCCAGATTCCTCTTGCTCCGAATCAGAGCCACTTTCAGAATCCTCTGAACTCTCATCAGAGGAGTGCCCAGCTGCCTCCTCTTCTTGTTCATCTTCCTGAAACTGTAAGTTCAGATTATGAGAGAGATAAAACATTATTTCCTGGCAACTCCACTGCAGCCTCTAAAATTTCCCAGTGAGAATGTTTCATGTAATGGCTCCTTTCATTTTGGTACTAAAATGGGCCATGTTGTTAAACAGAGGCCTGTAAGACATGAATTATTAGAAAGCAACTCCCTGGAAGTGGTTAACCATGCCAGCTGTGACATCCATGGATTCATCAGCCACTGGTTTAAGTTACAGCAGAAATCCTAAAGACACCATTCAATGAGTCTGAAGTTCCAGATCACATCAGTAATTCCAGTACTGACACTGAATATCTGTCACAGAGTGTGACACAATGGAATTAAAGACTAGACCACGAAGAATTCACATTTGTGACTGACCTCTGAAAGGAAGCTTAGCAAACTGCAGCATGAGGAATGCTGAAGTTATCCAATGATACTGCTAACAACAATGCAGATGGTTTTTCTGCCTACTTATGTATTCCTCAGCAACACTCTGATTTAATATATTTGTCACTTTGTGCCCTAATCCATCTTGACTACTCTGGAGCATTAAGTATGTCTTATCACTTCTCAGAACAATGACAAGCATCACTCATTTATGAGCATCTAAATGGCCACCACAGCGTATACATGAACAGCAGTCAAGTGCCTGCAATAAGTTTGTCCTTTAACCCAAACCATAGAAATCTGCTTGGATTTTTAAACCCAGTACCACCTTGTCTTAGTGAAGTGAAAGTCAAATCATTATGCAAGTGAAGTCAGTACCTCACTGAACCCAAGCCCGCAGTGGCGCCGGTTCCGCCCCGACATGGTGCTGTCCATGCTCTGCTGGTACTGAGACTCCAACTCCTCGTTCATTTTCTTGTCTTCTTCCCCTGCATTGTCCAGGGTACTTTGGTTATGGTTCATTCAAATTAACAAAGACACCAAATTACAGGAAGTCCCATTTTCAAAGTCAAGAAGTTTAAATGTAACCATTCTAAACTAGCATCGAGTATCACTGCATACAAACCACGAGGCTTTAAAGCAACAGTATCGAGTGTGCAAGCAGGACTGCTTTGATACAAAGAGGGCTGGGAAGTTCCTAAGACCTGATGCATTCCAGAGTTACACTGGGCAGTGTTCATGTTCTCCTGAACAAGGTAAATGTAATCAGTGTGAGTTCTGTGTGCTTCTAGCCAATACTGCAACATGCCCCAGCAAGGAGAAACTTTGTGACCTTCACTACATAACACAGGATTACTGTGATTAAATCATCCCTCAGATATAGCATCATGCCTCGGGACAATACCACCACTCTTGTTTATGGAGCTGTATCTGAAACTGTTTCATCCTCAATCATTAGGAGCAGTTACTACAGCTCTGCATTTTTCCATCCTTAGGAATTACAAGAAAAACTATTATTCATGAGCTACTTCTACAGGCCCTTTATTTACTTGTTCGAGTAAGTGAATAAATAATCACTTTCACTGGGGGAAAATGTGGTCTAAAATAGTTAAGGATCCTATGTACTTGGCGAAGGTAGGAATCTAATTCTCCCCAGGAGGCCTACAACACTAGTTTTTAATTTGTATCTCTGTGAAGCTGAAAGGTTGTATTGCAAATCTGTTTCCTCATTTGGAAGTCAGAGCTGTATGCTATTGTAAAAGGACAAGAACTGTATGTTAGACAAAGAAGTGTTAAAACCCCAGCATTTTAACTTTCTGCCATTAACAAACCAGTACTGATTCTTTATGATTCTGAGGAGAAGCATCACTTCCTTTCTAGGAAATTCAGGTATGAAGGAGTCATTCTCAGTCTCACTCTGTAAGCTAACAGCAGCAACACCTGGAACCAATCCTCAGGCTTATTTGGGTCCATAGATAATTTTTCATCATGTGAGTGTATCAGAGAAAGCTTTCTGGCATCAGGGAAAGTTTTGTGGAATGGTGACAACTGCTATTCCACAAGGCTTTACCAAAGCTTCTCTCAGGCTGTGCAGTCCAACCCAGCTCGGTGTTGTGTACTTTGACTTCCTAAGCAAGCACGATAAGGAGTTACCATGTCCTACATCACATCCAATTATTGCTGATTGCCAAGATGACCTTGCAGATCTTTTCAGCTTTTACCTCACTGCTTTAGGGCAGAGATCTTTCTATTCAATAGGTAATCAGGTCATGGAAAAGAACAATCAGCCCTTGTTCTTTTCCATGTACAATTTAGTTTGGATAGCCTGGAATATACTGATAGGTGCCAACAGCAATAAAACTTATTTTGATAGCAAAATAAGACTGAGGACTTACAGGCCCAAATTTCCAGGGTTTTTGTAAGCAAGTGTACCTGACCATTAGGTACTTGGCTGAACCTGGACTTTAAGAGGCAAGTGAGTGCAGTCAGAGAAACCATTTGTCAGTAATCTAACATAAACAAGGAACTTCTACAACTCCACCGCCTGACCCATCTTCAGCTGCAGCCACGAAACCTGAAATCCCTCCCTGCCATATCTACCAAGCTCAGAGCACTGGAATGTTCCTAAATAAGGGTTAGATTTCCAACTTTGTATCAGCTGTTGGATAAACTGACCTGTCCTGAAGTGAGAGGTTGATCTGTGGTCTCCGATAACAAGGCGGCCAGTATGTTCTTTCTAAAAGAAAATGCAGTTTGTTTTGGAGCTTTAGGGTGCACTGACAGCTCTGCCAACATCCTGGACATCTTGAAAGGAAAAGGTTTGCTGTCAAACCTGGCCACCCAACTGACTCTAAGTTTTACTAACTAACAGCTGCTGCCTCTAGGTGAACTTGTTTCATCTTTCTTTTGCTGAATTTTCTGAAAAAGAAACCCCAACAACTACACACTCTTTGCTCTTCCCAGATCGCAGAGATGGTTCTATTTCATTCTGTTTCTTGCCACTGATACAAAAATTATACTGATGCTGGACGAATGTGTATTCATGTTCTGATCATTTACCCTTTCTCTGACCCTCTGCAACAGTTCAGGCTGTGCATCTTACAATGATCCCACTTTCAGACTGGTCACAGTGTCAGGTAAGACCTTCACAGTGCTGATTAATTTATTGGCTCAGTAGTTGCTCATTAGCAAATGTGCCCCAATAGGCAAGAACTGGCATTACACAGCAAGCAGCATTAAGTACCCAAGCAGACATTAAGATTAGTGGTAGTGAGATGCTTTAATGGGGCACTGTATCCCTATCCGCTAAGAAGTCCTAACTTTCACCTCTTTAATACAATTAGCTGTTTTAGCTTATGAAATTACTGTATTCAAGCAAAATAAGTCAGTGCAAGTAAAAATGTTTTTTGAAGCTAAGTAAAACTGCAATACTAAACCAACATTTTATACACTAAAAAAGCATTATTTAGCCAGTTTTTCAGCATTTTTTGCAGCAAGCATAGTAGAAAATTAGTTTTAGCGTATTTTCTCTTTAGAAATATTCCCTATGTTTACTACTTTACTGGTTTAGTCTATCAGCTACCACTCTTTTAAAGTTGTTTTTCTCCAGTAAACAGAAATTTACAAACCTAATACATAGGTTTGTTAGTTTGTAACAAGGACTCTCTTGGAAGCGTCAACAAGTAATTTTACGAGCTGCTCTGAAAGCATTTAAGGCGTGGGGTGGGGATGAAGCTGCGGCGCAGGGACTCGACAACTTCCGAGCGACGTCCTGTATTACACGGCTGCTGCCGTAAGAGTGGTGACACCCAAATCCTCCTGGAAAGAGAGCCCCAAAGCCCGGCAGCTCTGGCTTGTTGCCGCTTCCCTGAGAGCGCCCCACGCCCCATCGCCCGCAGAACCCCGCGCCCCGCTAAAAGCACCCCGGTGCCTGTGCCCGCCCCGGGCGGGGGCGATGGGCAGCGCGGCGGCCTCACCTTCGCGGCGCCCATCAGCCGCAGGAACTTCTGCTTCCGCTCCTCGTTGCCGAGGTCCGCCGCCTCCCAGCTGCTGGAGCCCTGCGGGAGCACACGCTCACTGCGCCCGCCCGCCCCGAGCGGCCCCTCCGCCCCGCCGCAGCCCGCCCGGGCGGCCGCGGCCTGCCCGNGGGGGATGGGTGCCCGGCGCTTTACTCTTCTCCTGGAGCTCGGGGGCCAGGGTGGTGGTGTGGGGGCGCTGCCCGTTGCTCGGCTCGCTTCAGTGCCCAGCAGTCCTGCTCCTTCATGTGCCCCGATTGGAGCCCGGTGTGCGGAGCTCCAGGTATTCCCATTAACCCCTCAGTGCCTCTGGCCCTTTGCCTCCACAGTTGTTCCCGCAGTCCCATCACCCCCACAGGTGTACAAAGCACAAATTTACGCACTGCCCCAAAATTTATTAATGTTTATCAGCATCTCAAAAGGGGGCTAAGAGGATGGTGCCAGACTCTTCACAGTGGTGCCCAGTGGCAGGACGAGGAGCAATGGCCATAAACAAAACCAACACGAGTTCCCTCTCAACGTGAGCAAGAACTTCCTAACATTGAGGGTGGCAGAGCACCGGAACACGCTGCCCAGGGAGGTCATGGAGTTTCTCCCTCTGGAGACATTTAAAACAAACGATTGCATTTTTTTTTGTTTGTTTGTTTTGTTTTTGGTTTAGTTCAAAATGCTAAAGTTAGTGTCTTAATTAGACTTTTTTTGAGCGTTTTGCAGTGTGTATGCGCATGTTGACCATGTGCATAAAGGCAGTCACTTCAGCCATGGACTTTTCATTTTTCTAAGTATCCATACATTACACATACTTGTTCCCTCCGATCTGGCATGCTTTGCACAAGGCAATGCAGGTGGTCAGAATATGTCCCAAATATTCAGTTCTTCTCAATAGTTGGCTCAAATCTGAGCTTTTAAGTTTCAGTGAGTTTTTGTAAGTATGGCAATTAAGCTCTTGAGTCACTTTGATGCTTTTCCCCGAGCCTTGTTATTCCGCTGTGACCCATTTCTCTTTTGTAGGCTTGAAATACAGTGAAAGAAGAGTTGATAAACATTCTGAAAGATGGAGCACAAAAGCTCAGCAGATCTAACAACGTAGAGATGTCTTGGGTTGGTAGACTCAGAATTAAAGATTTCCTCAGAGGTCAATATTGAGACCAGGACTGTTTGTCAGTGACAGGGACAGTAGGATCGAGGGCACTCACGGTAAGTTTGCTGACAACACCAAGCTGTGTGGTATGGTGACACCAAGCTCAGTGGGACTCGGAACTGCCTGGTCTAGTGAAAGGTGTCTCTGCCCACAGCAGGGGCTTGGAATGAGATGGTCTTTAAGGTCCATTCCAACCCAAACTATGGTATGATGTGATAAATGGTATGGAATGATATAATGTTATATGTAGAACATAATTATTTTAAACTGCTATTTATACAGAATAGCATTAGGACAGTGATGTTTTATTTCATGTTTGCATATATTGCACTGCTTGACTGTGCAAAACCAAACAGAAAGTTGCTACATCTGCTTTCTACAGCTTCTGTGGTTCTGTTTTAACAATGATAAAAGAGCAGAAATTATAATTAATCTGAGAGAATCATATATTTGCATCTTTAGTCTCATCTCATGTATTTAAATGTACAGACTATTATATAGAGACTGTAGTAATGGATTAATTTAAATTTTAGCGTTTAAAAATTACTTCTAACGGGGGAAATTGCAAAAAAACTCTGAAAATGAAGTTACTTTACAAATTAAAACACTTGATTTCTTTAGTAATATCTATCAGCATCTTTAGTTTGTTAACTTAATAAGAATTGGGGTAATCTAATACCAGTGAAACTGTACTTTTCCAATTTTTTTAAAGTTAGGCTGTTATTAGAGTTTCTGTACTATTATGCTCAAAGACCTGTATCAATAAAAAAAAGTGTGAAATTTTAACTTCATGGCTACATTTCCCTTGTGGGACAAACAGAAGGTTTTTCTTTGGGAAAAAAGGTGCAAAAAAAGAGACTGTTTAAATCAGCTATTATAATTGTGTCTCAGTTTTGGTCTACTGTTAAGTTCAAGTCTTTTTCAGGACAGCTGAAATGAACTAATGTTTATGTGTACGGCTAATGGTTTGTTAATTTTGTTTTTGTTTACATTTTGAATAATGATGTGGTGCTGATATTTTAGTGAGAGGCTTTTACAAATCTTACAAATAAACCCCTTGGTTTATTGATCCTTCGTTTAAAATGCTCTGTTTTTTCAGAGAGGAGGTACCTTACTAAACAAAGACATCCTAAACATTAAATGGCAGCCATCTACCTATGGGATAACTTAAAAGTGGAGTGATCTGACTGCTAACAAAAAATGTGGATTCTCTCAGTAGCAAAATGAGTAAAGGTTTTGCCTCTCTTTATGGAGATATTACAGATAAGTCTGATGATATGTGTCTCATGAACTTTATATAATTCCTGTAACAGTAATAAATGTAAGAAAGGAGTTCTGAAAATCCTGTCATGCTGGGATTCAGTGTTATATTTGCTGGATTCTTTTGAGCAACTGAGAAATGTCATTATTCACAGGAGAAAGAGAGACATGGAGTTTCTAAGAAGACACCTGTCCTCTCGAATCTCTGAGGCTGCTTTAGAATACAAACAAAACAATAGCTATGGATTCTAGGCAATATTTGTGTGAGTTTTCCACGTTTCTTTGACACAGTCCCTCTGAAGACACTGTCCTGAAGTTAGCATTCAGTTCACAGGAGGTGAGATTTTGTCATGAAGCATAAACTGGCTACGATGCAGAAACAGAACCTCAAGTAAATGGCTGCCAGTGGAGCTGAAACCAAGAGGTTTTAGGAGCTAAAACTAAGAGGGAGGAGTGCTGAGGTTTCCTGTAAAACGTTACCAGAGGTAGCAAGGTAAGAGTGAGATGAGCTGAAATGACAAGTAAGGTAACAAAATTATTTTGTTTTGCTGTCATTTACAATTATCCCCTTAGAATTTCAATATATTGCTGCTGCTTTGGTGAGCTGCGATCTGTGGATGGGCACCATCTCTGTGGGTGCACAACAGCTCTGTTACAGGACATGCCAGAAGAACCACTTGAATGGATTTCCCACCCCAGGCCAGTTCCATGTTTTGAAGCTTGGCAGTCTGCATTATAAAAACTTTCAAGCATACAAAAACCTGTCAAGGAAAAAAAAAAGAAAATTCTGAAATAAAGTGAAAACAATTAAATGGAATGGCACAAGGTGAAATGCAGTGAAATGAACTGAAACTTGCTGAAATGATACTCATTGAAATCATGAGATTTCTTTTTCTTTCATGGGAAGGAGTGGAAGTGGGAAAGTTGAGGCCTAACTTGTGGAAGCTGTTTCATGATTGAAGATCCTGATATAAATCTTCACAGTTATTTTTATTTTTATTTTTTTTTAGTTTTTTTTGTAGAGGTAGAGTAGATTCAAGTAGAACTAGATCTGACAGCCAATATAATTTCTCATAGTGTAATTTGATGTCTTTGCCATGCAGTGAGTGACTAAGCTGCAATAATAAAACTATCACATAGTGACCAAGATATCGGTCAGCCCTGGCTTGGAAGCCGTGGATACCGGGTTGAGTCTTCCCCTGATTAGTCCTGGCTCCACTCAAGACTAACTGGCTTTTGGCAAATTATCTCACTTTTCTGCTTTATCTGTGAAATTAGGATAATGTATCTGCATGCCAGTGTTAAGAATTAATTATCAGTTGCGGAGTGTGTGTTCAAAGCAAAGTATAAGTGCTAAATATTAGCTGTAGAGTAATTGGACTACTGTAATTTATAATATGCTCACTGACATTGGCTTATAAAACAGGATCAACCTCTTCTCAAGTGCTGTAGAATGTTTAATCGTTACTAATGAACTTCTGATACTCAAAGTAGCTATCACCATGAGGCAGGGAATGCTGCCAGTACCTGTCTGTAAGAAAGCTTAAAAAGGAAACTAATGCCTTTTTTTTTAGCTTGAAATAAAAAAATATGTACGTACCCGTACATCTACTTCATGTGCACAGTTTAAATTACATTTTGCTTAGGCGAAAAGCTTTATTTCATATCAAATAGAAATACAACATTACGCTACCTTTTCATCTCTTTCAACCTATTTAAGCTGAAAATGCTTCCTGTTTTCTGAACAGCTTTGCTTAGTAGTTGTCATTGCAATATATGGAGGTTGCAACAGGGGAGAGTGGAAAATATTCTGTATATCACCAAAAGTGAGGAAAGAAACGCTTCTACTGAAATCTGACTTGCCCAACAAACTTATGCAATCTGTTTTAGTGGCCCTATGTCTGCCAAAAGTTCAATTCCAAGCTCTTGCTAAGTTTTCTTTTGAGGGGTTGGGAAGAAGGAGAGACAAGCTAAGAGCAAACAAAGAGATGTCAGCAGAAGGACTGCTGAGAAGGGAGCATCAGTTGAGGGAAGGCAGTCGTACCTGTCAACATTTAAAAAGCCCTTTCAAGGACTAACAAAATAAAGGATAGAGAGGCCCTCATCCTGAAATGGCTTTTATATTTCTGAATGTGTTGTAAAAGCTTTTTTAGAACACTTCCCATCTAAAACTAAAATACTTTCTATCATAAACAAGACAGACAGCACATCAATACAAAGACTATCTTCACTTACTTTTATTTCTGGAGTAGCAGAAAAGGCCATTATTCAATACCACAGAAAAAAAGAATTGTTGCCCCAGTTTAATAAAGGAAGAAAACAAAGAATGGAGACATTATGTCCTTGAACCTAGCACTGTGAAGGCTTCTAGGAACCCTGCATGTATTAGGCTTCTACGAAGATTTTTTTTTTAAAAATTCCCATGTTTTAACATTGTAAAAGGTATGTTAAGAACCTTTGTTTTGGTACAGTCCCAGCGCAGACAGGTCCCAGGTAGTTTCTATGTCAGTGTAACCAGTCAAGGCCAAAAATGTATCTCCTACATGGAGGTGATGTGAACCAGCTACCCCAAAATAAGGAGATACAGTGTTTTGCTTTCTTAAGATTTTACATTGTATTAAAATGACTAGGCCTCTTCACTTACCACTGCACAAGGTACAGTGCTACAATATCATACCTGAGTAAAAATCATTTTTATTGCAATGAAGGTACAGCTTTATATATATTACTTTTTCCCCCTCTTTTTCTTTTGTGCTTACTAACACATAAAAGCCCCAATAAAGACATTTCACAGAAAGTATCTGCCAAGTTCAATTATTCTACTGTGAGTCTGAATGAATAGAAAGTCTTCATTTTAACAAAATGAATTGTGTTTGTTTAGAGTGAAAACTCTGTAGATCCTTCCTTGGGTGTATCTTCTGTGTCCTTTGGTTTACTGTTTCATCCATCTGTAGTAAATCAGAATACTTTAGGGAAAAGAGAATCTTAACATTTCTGTCTCTTTCTCTTGGTGATTTTAACTTACGAGTAATTTGAAAATGGTGTGGACAAACCACTGCTTAACATACTCTGCTGAGTAACACTGCTGGAAAAGGCTGAACAAGATTAATGTTGTCCTTTTTTGTCACACAGTGCTGTGAAAGCCAAAGCCTTTGAAGTCTGCTGAAAATCATCTGTTAACAGAATTTGTCTCTTCAGATAACTGTTTCTGTTCCTAGCACCTTTGAATCTTTTACTGGATGAACAAAGAGAAATTAGAAGGAAATGTCAGTGATATGGGAAAAACTGTGACTCTGTGTGTTCTTCTTCCTAACCCTGTATGATTGTAGTAGTTTCTTCTCCCTAGGGACCTCGAGAACATTTGTGGAAGTGGTCAGTGGAAAGGAATAAGAAATAGCACCAGGTATCTTTATCCTACTGGTTTCATGTGATCCTTAGAGAAATATTTTACAGGTGTGTTAAAGCTCTGATATATCTGCACAGTTCCCAAGTCAGTGTCCTGTTTGAAAAGAATTGTTTCTCCTCAACTTTCATGATCAGTAGAGCATGTAGACTTTTCATATGTACCCAATGTCCAAATAACCTTTGAAGACTGCAGAAGATTTTTTCCCCTGTCAATATCTGCACCTCCCTGATGGAGCTATATCACAATACCGTCTGCTGCCACTGCATCAGAAAGATTTTTCCTGCTGCAAAAAGGGTGTCATTAATTTGTGTCCTGAGAGTATATGTTTGAAAAGTGTGATCACTCATTACCCCTCTTATTTAGCCAGCTTGGATGTGTTCTGTGACTTGCGTTCCTTAAAACGCAGGCAGTGTCTCCTTGGCAATGCTGATTTTTACTCCTCTTAGCTACTGGAAGATCTCTACTCTACAAAGGACATACAAATACATATTTGCTTTGTCCCTCTACTGGGCTCATGGGTTATTAATTGTGTTTCAGTCACAGCCTATTGGCCTTGAGTGGCTGCAAGACACACAAAAGTAAAAGGGAAATTCATTACCTTCTTTTACCTGTTTAACACCAACACCTTATTTCTTACCTCAAGTCTTTAAAATTAATGTAGTGATCTTTTCAAGATCTACAGTCTATTAATAAACTATAAACTATCTGGCAGCATTGCCAAGAACCTACTGTACACTCTGCCTATGCTAAAGTAGACATTACCATTTTGGTATTCATACTCTTATAATAAATGACAGTAAGTTGCAGGTGCAATACTGCAGCAATTTATGTACATTTTGACTTTGAGCATGGGAATTTGCAGCCCAAGCATCAGGATATTTCTAATAATCTGAAATAATAAATTTTAAATAAATTAACCTAGGCATGAAAGAGCGTGTCCACTTAATATGGTGGCATTTGTCACAGGCCCGAGACTGTCATGGAATTGTGTGCAGGACAATATCCCTTAAGTTAGGGCAATGGTTGTGACGTACAGACACATTGTGCCAGGAAGAAAAATATTATGTTCTACAGACTTTATGCCACTTTTTTTGTTTTGCTGGGGGCATAACAGGAGCCTGTTTCTATGTTAAGTAATGAATCATTTCTAAAGCATTTGGGATCCAAAGTGGGAAGGCGTAGTAGAAATGCCATGCCTAATGCTGTTAATTTACTAGAGATAAGTTCTGTACAAAAGACTGAAGACTTTGTTTGAAAGAAAAGACAAGAAAAGCGAATGTAAGGCTGGCTGCTGTCCCTGAATAGTTTAGTGATTGCCCGGAGTGTGATACTCTGAAATGTTCCTGTATGTTGTTAAAACTGGGATGTGTATCATACAAAATCCTAGCACATATTTCATAGAAATATGTAGATGGGAAAGCACCACCCAGGGGCCATCCAGTCTTACCTCTTGCTCGGTGCAGGTCCAATTAGAGCAGGTTACACAGGGCCATCTCGTCAAGCTGGACTATTTCCAAGGATGCTGATACCACAATGTTTCTTGGCAATCCAGCCCAGTGTTTGACCACCCCCAAGGTAATTTTTCTTTTCCTTATATTGAGTTGGAATACTTCAGCTTGTGTCCATTGCCTTTTGTCATGTCCCTGTGCACCTCTGCAAGGAGCCCTGTTCCATCTTCCCCACACCCTCTTATTAGGCAGTTGCAGGCAGCAGTAAGCTCTCAGCTTCAGCTGCTGTTCTCCAGGCTGTGCAAGCCCAGCTCTCTCAGCTTCTTGTCTATCTTGTATATCACACTGCAGCCTCCCAGTTGTCCTGCTTCACTGTTTCAGTATCTGTCTTGTCCTGGGAAGACCAGAGCTGGACCGTTGCTCCTGATGCAGTCTCTCAAATGCCAGGAAGAGGGAAATTACCAGGTCCCTCAATCTGCTGGCAGTGCTTCTCTTAAAACAGCCCGGGATGCTGTTGGCTGCCTTTGCTGCCAGGGCACACTGCTGGCTCATGATCAGTTTGTCCACAGGGACCTCCAGTTTTTTTCCCTGCAAATAGGCTTTCCAGCCAGTTGGCCCCCAGCCTGTACTGTCGCATGGGGTTATTCCATCTCAGATGCAGGACTTTGCATCTTAGTGTATTGAATTGTAATTGTAGAATTCAATGTATTGAGTTATAATTTTGTGCTTGTAAGAATTAATAGCTTTGGGTTTGTCGTTTGGGAATAACAGTGACGTGCCTTCTGAATAGCCTAAATAATGCAGAATTATGCATAATATGACTCATTTTTGGATAGCCAGTTTAACAAAACCACCTAAAGCTGATGATATATCAGGTGCATCCTGGGATAAATAAATTACAGAAATCATGGTAGATTGCCAAAGAAAGGATAGAGAATTGTTTCCTGAAAGCTGGTAATTTTTTCAGACTAGCAGTGCTTCATTTTTCTTTTGTACATTTATAAATGAAGTAGGCTGTGCTAATTTGGAGGCAAAACCAACATTACTTTGTGGCTATTCTGTTTATTGATCAACTGAATATTTAACTTTTCTTGTTAGGTTAATATAGTGTGGAATATTTTTATTAATGAAAGGTTTCAAACTGTACTTCATTCTGAGGATATTGAAATATCATTTAATATTATCCAGTGTTGTCGTTGCATGTTGAATGATTTTTGTATAATGGCTGTTCATGACGTTCATGTGTACATAAATTCTCAGACTAGAAACTAATGACTTTTTATATTGTATGTCAATCTTTATAAAAAATATGTTATGGACTTTAAGAATTTTAGAATTATATGAGCAATTTGGTTGATAACCATTAATTTTAGGTTGGTTTTTTTGGCAGTCATAACGAAGGTGGTTTTCTGTGTGGTGTTAGAAACCCCCTTAGAGGAAACACAAATCTTTATTTATGCTTTTCCCCCACTGTTAATTCATTTGCCTTTTTAAAGAATCTTGGAATTTGTCACAAATGAGTCTGGGAGAATGAATTCAACAGATCTCTGTCCATGGTCTGCTGCATCTTGCTCCAAAGGGCTGTATGGCTGCAATGCTAGGAAAATTTGGTGTATTGTAAATTAAACCTCAGTGCTGCAGGCTCTCAGCTAGGAGACATTATCCAGAAAGCCAGCATTTCTGGTTCTGCCTGTGATTTTCAGCTGATGACCCCCTTTGCTAATGAAGCATGCAATCCTAATTTGGCATGGGCCACAGGTAGGACGGTCCTCTTGCAGGTGAAATGTCATTTGCCACATTTTGCAGAGTATTAGTCCGAACCTATATTTGGTTGGCACCTGTGCTCCAGAACTGGCATCCCACCTTGTGAGAAGGCAGCATGCCACTCTGACAGATGGGGAGGAATGTGAGCATGCCAGCAAACCAGTGTATGCATCAAGGGGTCACATTTCTCTCCAGGAATGTTGAAATACCGGTACACGCAGAGCTTCTGTATCTGAGGCACACGTGTTTCTTGGCAGCGACCAAAGTTCCTGCTGAACATCTTGGCACGGGACGTAAGGAAGCTTAGTGAATTTTCATGGCTTTCATAGGGTTTCTACACCATGGGAGCCTACATATAATTTCTGCTAAGACTGGCCCTGTGAATGTAAACAGAAGAGGGAATATATTTTGCAAATTATTCTTTCTTATTAATAGATTAAGAACTGTTAAAATGCCATCATAGCTTTCATGGATAATGATTCTTTTGATTAGTTAATGGTTGGTTTATCCTGGTCTGAGAGCAGTAGAACGTGTGGTTTGGCAATCAACCCAAAATGCGAATGTCACAACTTAAACTTCTACCATTTCTTTCTTGTACTTTATTTTAATTTTAACTTAAAAGTAAATTCTGGAATCCCATCACGCTTTTGTGCTTCATCAAGAAATTAGCTTTTTTCTGTGTTCCCCCAAATGATATAATGTATTAAAATTAACTCTGGGATGTTCCTTTCTTTTCCTGAAGGTAATTCTGAATGGTTTACTTCAGTGTTTTTACTTTTTTCCTCCCGAATTACTGTAAAGCTTTTCTATTTCATCCATTATGGCACAGTGTTTTTCACATTTGAATAGCTGCATCAACATGAATCCTTTATAAGGACCTTAAAAACAAACTTTGCCAAGTCCCAGAATACAGAAGCTGATTCACATCCCAATACTCAGCTGCCTCATGAATAAAGGAGAGTCTGTGCCTGACACTTTGAAGCTGTAGCTGTTAAACCATACAGACTATTTACCTCAATAAATCATTATAAGAAACTAAGGTACAATTATACCCAGAGAGAAATAGAATTCAAAACACTGATTTATGTGGTTCAGTTGCTGTTCCTTTTTCCATCATGTTTTGAATTTTATGCATGTTTGTCATCTTTGGCTGCTTCCATGTATCTTTAAACTAATGGGTCTTGCTTTTTTAACATTCCTCATTAGGTTTGTTATTTTAGTTTGACATACAGACATGATTTGCACGCTGTACAAAGTTTTGCATTTAAAATTAACTATCTAATTTCTTATGCTATAGACCAAAAATGGAAAATGTGAGTAATTCCTTTAAACTAACATACACCCTTCTCTGGTTAATATGTGACCATCTAAGCTGAAATTCCATATTAGCTAAGAATTTTTTTGTTGCTTATTTGTGAGATCTGCAGAGAAGTCACTATACAAAGGAATCTATCATTGTGCCTTTCAGAATGTGCCTGCTAATCACAAAGAAATGGAAGCATAGGAAGTTACATTTGGAATAATTTCCTCAATTTCTTTACCCCTTGAAGAAGCAAAATGAAGCTAAAAGGTAAAAATTCAGTAAGATGAAAGTGCAGCCTCAGAGGAAGGAATGGCACTGAAACCAACAAATAATTCCATATGAAATGGTAGGAGTAAGGTAAATATATCTAGGAAGGGAAGTCCTAGAGCAGCCACAGACTGCTGGGCCACCCAAGCCTTCAAGAGAGTTCAATGCTGTTCTATAGAGCAGCAGCGTGGGGGTGTGATTTAATAACCAACAAATGTTCCTCAATAAAACTTCAGAAAGTCACCAAATATTTAAACCAATATTTCAAATATGAACAATAGTAAATATGCTTCGGTTCCAAATGCTTTATGCCTTGCTAATAACTTTCAGTGCTGATGCTTGGGTGGATCCAAATGGTCTGAAGTGAGGGTGTATCAGGGCACCTGCCTGATCCCAGGGGTTTGGATCAGAGTAGTGCTTGTCTGCGCTCTTGAGAGGGACCTATAAATCCATCATTATTTCTGGAATGATTTATAACATGAACGTTTTTGGGCCATGTGTATCTTTCATTTATCCAGTTAGAAAAGCTGTGTCTGTTGTAGACAAGTTTGGCCACTTCAGACTATTTTTGCTTTATGGTCGATAACAGGAAATCGAGCGAGAAGTCTAAATGCTCCATCTGTATTTTCATTATCTTTTACTGAATTTCATAAGATATTCAATTTGTCAGGGAATATGCATCTATAATCTTTATATAATGAGTAACAGCACATAGTCTTTTTCATACACTCTGTGATTTGTGTATATATGTGTGTATATATCTATATAATTTTTTGTTGTGTTTTTGTCTCCATGAATCTACAGGAATGTTGTGAGGAAATAGTATTATACGTAAAAATTTCCACATGTAAATGATATTATTTATCCAGCACTGAAAACTCATATAGGGTATTCCATAACCTTGTCCCCAGTAATCCAAGAGTCTATAACATACTGCTTTTACAGCCTGCTAACATGTAAATGTTTCTGTCATTATATCCATGGAGTTAGTAATGTTTTTATACTGTTGAAGTAGAGGATTGCTCTGCAGCAAGTCACATGGTAGCCACACTATGAACATTTCCACTGCTTATGGAGCAATCTCTTTTTTAAAATATTTTGTATCTGTTGAAATTCCATTAATGAAGCTACATATTCTAGGGCTTTGTAATACTTAAATGTAATTTTTCCTCAATTCTTAGTGCCCTAGAATAGACATTCCAATTCAATTATAAAAATAGCAATGTTGTCAATGATTAAATATTCTGATTAGGTATTTCCATTAATAAAATTTAAAATTATTAATGTTTCACATTGTTTTATAGTTCCATGTAACAAAGAGCCATTGCATTTTACAATCTACTGGAAAGAATCTCATCCTAAGTTGAAAAAATCTGAAGTATTTTCAGCACTTTTTAAAATTTCAAATATTTACTAAGTTATGTCGGCTCAAGTGACTTTGCGACTTCAGTTTTTCAGTTTTCTAAGCAACAAATAGAAATGCGTCCTGAATGATATTTAAAAGCATCCAAAGTTAGGGATTGTTCCTAGTGAAAACTGCAACACCGCCTCAGCTATTTGGATGCCATAGAAGCTCAGGAAGTTGGTTCTGCCAGAATTCAGACCAGAGACTGACTACTATATCTGGAACTTTCCATCAGCTCTCAAATAATACACATCAAAAAAGAGTATTTGAATCCCTAGTAGAATCTCTTACCAAAATTTCTAAGGGCCATGTACTCTTTCAGAAGTGTGTTGGGTTCAAAATACAGGTTCTAGAGCAGTGTAAATACTTTGGCTGTAAATGTTTCATTGAAGTAATTGTGCAGGTGTAGCCAGCATGTGGATGCAACTTTAGTAGCGTAGAGGGGTCGTGTCCGTCTTCCCCAATGAGGAACTTCGCATGTAGAAAGCAGCCTTATGATCTCATCACAGTACAGGGCTTGAGCTGATTAAATTAAATCAGTGTAATTAGGCATAACTTTTGTATGTAGACAAATCTTCAGCATTGCATGAACACAGACCAAGAATAAACTTGCTCAGTTTACAAAACAGACTGTTAGCTGCAGCCTACCAGGCAAACAGGGAGATGGGTTTTTAAATAAACTTAATGAGTTAATGATGCAACACTGGATGTGTTAAGGAGGGCAAGATATGTCCCAGGAAAACACTGTGAATATTAACTTTAGGCACCTGAAGCAATTTGTTGAGGTTACCTAGGATGATATTTTTGTGTCTGGTTTGCAAAAGCAGTAGCAGTAAGGAAATACAGTTTTCTGCAGGTTTTTTCCAAGCTTGTCTTCTATTAGCAGATACCTTTCGCTCACCAGAACTTTAAGTTCAAACAAAGGTTCCACATTTCTAGTAATGATTCTTCAGAATATCCAGGGATTACATATAATAGATTGTGAGTATAGCACAAGCAAACAAGGCATCAATAATAACCTTCTAGCATGGTTTTATCTGGATGTACTGAATTACAAGGAAAACAGTTTTGGATTTTTCCCTAAATCTCGTGGATCACAGATTGCGTGTTAAAAGTGGAAAGGGAGTAGCGAGACAAAGGAAAAGAAACAACATAAAAAGCCTTAAGTTTGCATGAGTTTCATTATGCTGAAATCCTGACCTCAAATCAATAAGAAATCCTTTATCTGGCACATATCGAGGGATTATAGACTCAACATTTTAGTGAATGTGTTTGAACAGCATTGACATCAAAACCTTCTGAAAACTGCAGGTGGATTATCAGCTGTGTACCGTTTATATCTGTAAGTACAAGCAGCTGAAGAGGTATTTCAGTCTATCTATGCCACAGTTTTGCAACTATGCTACGCTTATTTCTCAAGAAACAATTACTAAGGTGTGTGTGGGTGTCTGTGCTGGTCAAGTGGTTAAGGCATAGGGACTTGAGAGGTCAGAGTTTTCCTTGCAGTTGTGTGACAGATGGTTTTTGTGTGTGGGGTAAATCAAGTCCTTGTTTTGTATCTCTGTTTCTCTGTAGGTACAGCACATGTAGATACAACAACGGTGCATTGGCAGCACTCAGAGGGCTGCTACAAAATGTGTTTTAATGTTTTTGAAAGCTGCATGTAGTTACCTTTAAAGGTACAGTATGGCTCTACTAAGTGCTGGGATTTGGAAGACGTTTCGTAATGGCCAATGCTGCTCTTCCAAAAAAGTGATGTCTCCCAGGAATCTCTGCTTAGTGAATCTGGAAGCCGCAGTGAAGGCATGCTGCTTAAGCAGCTGGGTTTGAGATGGACCAATATATGCTGCTCTCTGCATTTTCAGCTGTTCAAACAACTTTGGTTTGCCGTGGACTGTTAAAGATGCTGGATACTTCAATGTGATAACCTTTTATTTGGGTGCTTTGTGAGCTGTGTAACTTATTCTAGGACATTTTAAAAAGTGTTTATTGGATCATTTCCTACCATGAACTGTTTCTTGGATAAGCTCTTACCATATAGTCTGTGTTATAAAAACAAGAATAGACACATATGTGTACAAAAGAGAAAAAAGGAAAACAGAAGAGAAGGAAAATTACTGTGATGAACAAACCATTGGACTATATCACACGTTATAAACTCAGGGAAATGCTCTAATGTTTGATTTAGGAGACACCCATTCCAGAAAGCCTTTGGGAATCTGCACAGTGTCCTGTCCATTATTTTAACAATTTCAGCCCTCTGTTCCCTATTGATGGCCAGCTGTCCTAAAATCGAGAAATGCAGGAGAATTAGACTTTTAAAGAGAAACTTAGAAAATGAATAAGTATTTATATGCACAAAGGTTTTCTCCTTGGTATTCAGGAGGAAAAGGTTTTGCATATTGAAAAAACCCTGCAATATACTTCTAGAAGTATGTTTATAATATTCCTAAAATTAGTCTTCTGTTAATTTTCATGTCAAATGCAAAGAGACTTACCAGTGGCAGCGGTCTTGTTAATGTAAATCAGAAGAACTGTGGACTAGTGAAAATAAAAAAAGAACAGCCCTGGATGTGCTGTTATAATATTGCTTCCGTTTGACAAGTCTATGCATTATATTTCCTGTATATATTTCATATTTACTTTCTGTTTTAAATAAGCATTCAGTCTTCTCCTTGACTGCCACATTTAGTTCTGTTTAAGCGGTGCATCTTTTTTTTCTTCTAATAAAGTTTTCAATCTGTATTTCCTCATGTTTCTGTCAGGATAAATGAAATCTTTCTAAGGACTGAAAAAGTTCAAACACAATTCATGTGTGATCAGACTTCAAGAGGTAAGTTTTTAGCATGTCCAAGGCTGTGTAAGGGGAACTTATTTGGAGCTGTTTATTGTTCTGGCAACTATAAGAATGACGAAATCTCTGCTGGACAAAACAACAAAACATATAATTTGGTGATAGTTAAAGTAAAATGGTGGACAAGTATGCTTGCAGAAATACAGCAGAAGAAAAAAGATAGATTACACCTAAAATAATATCTTACCTTTTGTTGGAAGATTTTTCTGGAGTTAAGCAGGTGCAGAATTCTTCCGGGATGTTCGTGGCTCTAGTACATCTCTATGGAGCTCAGCAGAATAAATAATTTATCTTATTTAGCCATCTCTGCTAAACAGTGATATTTAAAGCTATCACTTTGTGGCCTCAGCAGCAGCTTGGTGACTGTAATGGTGATACCTGTGGTGACTGTAATGGTGATACGTGTTTGAAATGGGACAGAGATGTTGGTCAAAGATTACAACACTGAGGCAAGCAGGGGAGCTTTGTCTGAAGTCCTTTCGAAGGGTGGTGCTGGATCTTGGAGTGGGCTTTGATTTCCTTATTTCCCTATTTCTGTGAGTGCTTTGACCTTCTCTGAACATACTTCTTGTACTACTGATCAGTTTTGCTTTGACTGCCACAAAACTCGTGTCTTCTGTCATGGAGGTAAGGATTAGGATTAGAGAAACAGCCAATGAAAGAGAGCATTGTACAGTCTGGCATAGCAAGAGATGTGTCAGAAAGACCATGAAGAAACCCAGTTTCTATTTTTGCTGTGCTGGTCCCTATCAGCTCCTCTTAAAATAGGCACTAATTTCACTTGTAAGTGTTAGAAAGCTGTAAATTGTTTTTGCTTTGAGATTATAAATGTTAAAACACATATACAAAAAGATATGTCTAATATTCAGATAGAACAAAAATATTTAGTTTGTATGATTGGAAATCTGCTGAACAAAGGTTTTTCTTGGGAAAAAAATCTATCGTAAAATTTGTGACCATGCATTTTGCTAAGTCTTAACTAGCAGCTCATTAACAGGTAGCGAGTGTGGTCAAACAAGGTGTTTTTCTGTTTTTTCAAAATGTTTGGATTTCTTCAGGAAGTAAAATCATCAGTGTGTGTATTCTGTGTATGTATTTGTCTTCCCATATCTCCATGCATATAAATATATATATACACATGCAGCAATGCAAATTGACCATATAGCCATTTTCTTACTTTCTCTTTTCCCCACATTCCACACCTTTATTTAGGCATTACATTCTTTCCTCATGCCTTCTGTTTCTCTTGTTTGTTAAACTTTGGACTTTTCAGGATAGAATCTGTCTTTTATTGTGTATCTTTTGTCTATGTGCTTGGTAGTATGGAATGCAGCTGTGAGTTGGGCTTTCTAGTCTTTTGGTCATTTTGTATCACAGCTCAAAGGGACTGAATTTATTTTGTTGGGCTAATAAAAAAGAATTCTGACTGTTGAGCAGCTGAGAAACTGAACAGAGATAACAATCTTTTACATATGTAATGAAATTAACATGCAGACAATGGCTATTTTTATCTTTGATGGCTTTGTTGTTCTTGGATAATAATATAAATAATTTTTATCAATAAAATTAATATTTATCATATTAAAAGAACAATGACTTTTAAGGTTATTTATTTTTTGTTGGTGAAAAAAGTAAAGAATTCTAAATTTAAGATTACTTATTTTTAAGTGTGTGATAATATACTGAAGTAAATTAAAGCAGCAACATGAAAGGCAAATATTGTTGCACAATTTTTTTTTTCTTGCAAGCTGCTTTAATGAAGTCTCTGTGCAATAGATCCTTGGAAGCAAGGGAGAAAGTCATTGATAGTGAAATTGTTTACTTGGCTTATAGAACCACCTTTCCAACTTTAGTTCATAAACTTCTGGTCAGAAAAACCTGCTTGAAAATGTTTTTCTTGGTAAAGACTAAAATAATAAATTACAGTGCCTACTGGAATTATGTATATCTGTTATTTTTGTATATTATGAGTAGCAGATTAGAACCATAACTGCTTCCATTTTAAAGTACAGCCTTTCAGTGTGTAAATAAGTAAGTGCTGTATATTTAAAATAACTTTAAAATTGTAAGAAAGACACCAAAAAATAGTATATAACTATTTATAATTTAATCAATAATTCTTATCTTCAAATGTTCGTCTCTGTAATTCCTGAGAAACGTGCAGAGTGCATGTACACTTGCAGGTACTTTTAATAGTTGTGCAGGAAAAGAGGTTCTAGTCCAGGACGGTGTGAATGAAAAACTAACCTTCAGTGTAGGGCAGTTTTATATTTGCACACTGTCCTATAAGCAACCCAGTTCATATTCTTGCAATGTAATTAGTTGATTTGTAATCCTGGTGACAATTTAGGATGAAGGAATTTGTTTGGATTTCTCTTTGTTCTCTAAGGATTAAACCTTCTATCTGTCTTTCCACAGGAGAGCTAAGATTTTTGGATGAGTTGAAGATGGCTTCAGTCTGTTAAAAAAAAAAAAAAAAAGGCAACCTCAGTTTCTAGGGTCCTGGTGTGTTGGTTAAGTACTTTAAAGTTTTCATAATACTAAAATAAGGCAATTAATAAAATAAGGCAATTTATATTTGCTGTACTGATAGGCATTTGCAGATCTTAAATTCACGGTGTTTTGGGGGACCTTATTGTTTCCTTTTTCATGGTACCAAAACATCTACTCAGGCAAGGACACATTTCTTAAGGTATTACAGGAGACGAGTGACAATCCAGCAGATTTTGAAAGATCCCTGATTACCCTTGAATTTTCCCAGTGGCCAACATTCAATAAAGAGGACATTCGATATCATGAACTCATTACAACAGTCGACAAGTGATTTCTGCCCACTTGTAGTAACCTTTCAAGGTAAGAAATGTGTTACTGTTTTGGAATACTATATGTGCTCTAGTAAATTAAGGTAGTTAGTTCATAATTGTATAATTGTAAAGTTTCCTATGTGTGTATCGTGATTTGTTGTGATGGCAGGACTGTGAGGAAGCATGCTGGATTGAACAACCCAGCATGGGATAATTGACCAACATTGCCTGGATCATCTGCTCTGACGACAGCAGTTCCAGGCTGCCCTCAGAGGTACACAGTTGTATATCTACACATATAGATAGATTAGAGAGAATATTGGTTAACATCTCCTCTCTGTGGAGACTGTCTTAGACAAGAGCTGTAGCTTCTAGGTTAAACTAATGTACATGGGAAAGACGTTCTGTGGTCCTTATATTCTTATTCATGTGTCTACTCTTAAGAAGAAACTTTTGCTTCATTTCTTTCTGTTTTGTTTCTTGGTTTTGGTTTGTTTGTTTGTTTGTTTTTATAGCAATTTAAAAATGTCTTGTTTCTGACAAATTCTCTAAGGAAATATGTTGCATCTGATGAATCAGATATTGATTCTAATTAAGTCCATCCACTACGGGTGGTTAAATCTTTGAGCTATGCTCCATGATCTGCTTGACTAACAAAAATCCAGTTTTGAGGACTGCTAACAAATATGTATAAACAAAGCTGAGCAGAAAGACATGGGATTTACAGGTGTTTTTGTAGCCGTATCATCAAAGCCCATGTTACATTTTCCCGGCCTCAGGGATACCATCCTATTCCTCTTCCCCATGCCATGAATTTCTCCCTTCCCAGGTTTCTTTTTACTTGCTCAAGAAGACAGAAAGTACAGCAGAGCAATGCTGCTAACAACAACAAATCAATACACATCCAAATTGAATTAACCAAACTTCGCTTTTATTATGTCAGCCAGGGCAGGCCAGTAATCAAAGCTTTAAAAATAGAGTTCCTTACCTTCCCTCTCCTCAAAAACTGTACACAGGATCAGAGAACAAAACACATGAAACTTTTATTTCTAAGAAACTTTCATTTCTAAGAAACTTTCATTTCTAGAAATCTGTCATCCAATAATTCTCTAAATCTGAAAATTTATTGATTGCATGTGAATTACTTTTTCTCTTTTTTCTCTTTGAATTCATCTGAAAGCTGATTTCCAGCATTTTCTCCTTGAAGTATCCTTTACACTCTTTCCATACTCTCCCCTGCTGTCCTCCAGAATATGTTTGAGTTAACCTTTAACATACCTTGACTACACTACTTAACTTTAGGACATCTTTTTTTGTGTCTGCAAATAATTTATACTGATTTCCTAAGTTATCAGCAGAAGGCAGGAAGTTGGAACACAGAAGTATCTGTAAATACTGATTTATCCTAGTTAGATTCAAAGGCCTGCCTGTTAGTCAATGTATATCTGGGAACAGTCCATGTGTCACCTTGTTGTCTGCTAGAATTCTTCATTCTGTCAAGTATAAGGTCAATATAAACTTAAAAAAAAAATTTAGGTGTTTTCTCCTAAATCAGAGACAGATTTTATCTTCCTTCCAACCAGTACAATCTTCAATAGGAATGTGAAACCTACTGACTAATATCTGTTTATTTATGTACTTCCAAATAGCTTATTCTCTTTTAGGAATTAACACACCCATCCTTTGTAGCTTTCCTGTGGCTTTTGTCTGCAATTACCAAATTGATCTTTTACAGACACTTCTTTTCTTAATACTGTTGCTGTAGTCACCATATTAAACTTTGTCTGTTTTATTTACAATGTGAGTGTAATATTAGAAATCTTGTTCTTGACTTTATATCTCCTAAGTATTTTTCTCCTTTCTTTTAAATTCAGTTTTCCAACACTTAATCGTATGTATGTATTTGCCCTTACAAATATTAGCCAGATAAATCTGTTTATTCTGAAAACTTACGTATCCTCAAGTAAGAAAATATTCATATTTTATGGGTGTGGCATGGCAGAATTTAGATATTTGCACAGACAGAAAAAACTTACTATCTTCCACACTATTAGTTTTCCAAATGCTAGCTCCTACAGTTCTTAGTTTCAGTCTTTTTCAATCCTTCTCAAACGGTCTCTACCTTATCTTTTCATCTACACAATGAAGGCTTAGAAAGGAGAAATTTATTCACAAGTGTGATCTGTGTAGCTCAGGAAGGATTTTTCCTGGCCTGTTACACCCTACAGAAACTCCGCTAGATAGCTTTAAGACCATGAGGGCTTTTCCTTGCTTCTTGACCCGTTCAGTGTTTAAGTAAGGATCCTGATTTTATTTCTCTGGTATCCTGGTAATTTAAACTCTGTATACTTACTCATTCTATCTCGGTGTTTTTAGAGAAAGTACAGAGGTTTTAGGAAGCTTCTAAGCGGTCAGGCTGGCTCCAGCTCTGGGTCCATCACAGCTGGAGTTGATCTAAGTTTGGGCTGCCTTGTCCTCTCCTCTATTGGCTCTGGCTCTGTGTTTCCACCTTCTGCGCTGTGCTGGCACTGGCTCTTATCCGACCCTTCTGTGAATTGCTCCTTGGAGCAGATCTGGCTGAAAAGTTTTTTTGTTTCGTTGTTCTTTTTTTTTTTTCTTCCTTCGCTTTTGTGGGGTTAGCTTACAGACGAGCAGCCTCCCTGGGCTGGCTCCTGCACTCTTACGTCGGTGTTAGTGCTGAGTCAAGGGAAAGAATAGAAAGCCTTGGTTGGTAGACGAGGCTCTGACGACCTGAATTCTTTACAGGTTTAAGGTGCCATCGGATCCCACCCGCTGGCTGCAGCTCCACCTTTTCTCTGGGCTGATCTCCACACCAGCACCCATTCTCTGCCTCTGTTCCCTCTGGGCCCAGCACTAGTTTTTGTGTGGCTGCACTATTCCAAATCACAACAGACTTCCTCTCCCTGCCCCCCAAACCCACAGCAGTTGCTTCAGCTGACAGAACATGGAGCCATGTAATGTTACTGCTGGCAGTGAAGATGGAGCAAGAAAAGTAAATATTTTTTAAAAATAGTAAAAAAATAAAAAAAGTAAATGCCAGTCATTAAGCCATGTAAAGTAACCGTGGAATTGCAGCTTGTGAAGTGTATATATATATATGTATATGTTACATTTTACCAATGAACCAGCCTGTTTAGCCTTGACATGGCTTTTAAGAAGACTCTTCTTGAATGGAAGATTGTTCTCCCCCACCTCCTCCTCCCACACGCAGCTCCCAGTTTAAGTCTTTTGGTAGCCACCTGCAAGCCCCTGTCAATATAAAGTTCAGGTCTGCCATCTTTCAGATTCTGGAAATTCATTATATGTTTTTACACATATATACATGTAATTCCATTTGTATTTACAAAAAAAAAATCAATAAAGCAATAGGGTTATGAAAAAAATAACAACTTTAACAGATTCTCATTGAAAAGTAATTTGATATGGTTCCCTGAAGTGTGCAGCTAGATTCATAGGGAAGGAGTAGGTTGATCCTACTGGCCTATGGTGTAAATGATGACTGTCGCTTTAGCCTTTTACACAGGTGGTGATCTGCCCCGAGATCCCCATTCTGGAGTAGCACAAAGCAGGCAATGACTAAAGGTAAACAGAAAGACTAGATAAGAGTCAATTATTGTGCAAGCTGGAATTCATCTCACTTGCCTTAGTCTCTAAAATACCGGTATCTAGCCTAAATTAATTGTTTCTACGTCCTTTTTAAGGTGGGAGAAAGGGACAGACTTTTCCAGTGCCAGTTTCTCTTCTCCTTCGTGGGCAAACCAGGAATATTGAAATGTGCTATGGTGATACCTCTCTGTATGTATGTATTTGATTATAAAGGAATTCTGCACAATTAGCTTAAACTAGACAGCTACTTTTAATTTCCTGAACTTTTATGAGCTATAAACTAAGATTGAAGCTTAATTATCATATGCATAAATTTTTATTCCCTTTAAGTATGGAAAACCTTTCTATGACTGTCAGCTTTTTTGTATTAGCTAACTGCAAATATTTCATCAACTTATTAGTTACTCTTTACACAGACAGAAGTGCATCCATTTTTAAGAAGTTCTGAATTTCTAAGAAGTGTAGTGATTTGAACCAGAAAGAAATTTTAAGCAAACATCAGAGAAAATATATAATCTTTGGGTTTTACATTAAAAAAAAATCTAAAATAAAATAATGCTGGGAACTTTACTGTGTTTTGTCAATAGCTTGCTTATTGAACATAGATCTATTTATTTAGTCCACTGAGTAGGTTCACGAAACCTCAGTAAATTTTTGAAGTAAAATTTGCAAGTAGCATAAAACTTTAGCTGGCTAATAACAGGATATTCTCTGCATAAGTGTGCTAAAAATAATAATTTTTAAAAAAAATCCCTATTTTAAGGAGTAGTATCTCTGCATCGAAAGGGCAAGAGTCTAAATCTAAATGTAAGTGTAAAAGCTGGAAAAGATTGAACATATGTTATTTCCCACCAACACAATATTAAATGCAATTATTTTCTTTCTGCTGAAATCTTGAATATATCTTGCAACGCAACCTCAAAGAGTCCCCTGCTGCTGTTGATTATAGTGAATCCCACTTCCTGCCACCCAGTAAGTCTTTGCAATTTTCTCTTTTTCGCCACCCTGTGGAGATAAATAATGTATATTAATGTGGAAATATCAACAGTAAAATCCCCTAATATTCTCCACAATATAAAGCTTCTCTCTAATTCAAAGGATTTGTATCATTCATTAATTTTTTGAGCAAAAAGAAGCAAGTTCTTTATGTAAGGGCTTTGAGAAGTTTGAATCTCATTCTTGGAAAACAAGTGTGCCAAATACTGTATAGGAGAGGGATGAGTTTTTTTTGAATTGAAAAAAGGATTTGGTATAGTGTACTACATTTAAACCACAGATTTTAGTGTTTTCCTTTCTCAGACGCATTAAATAGGCCTTGACAAATCCCTGTTTCACTTCTTTTGTCCCAGAACCTTAGGAAGTGTGTCAGAGAATTTGGTGTTGTTTTTCAGGAGTTGCTCCCTGTGCTGAACACGACTGTGGAGGATGTTCTATAAAAGGTTTGTCATGTGTGGCTGTGATAAATGCGTGCATTCAAATCTAATACATTGCTTATTCCACACTCAGCTCTCCCCACTTTTGTACATTAAAAAACATAACATGACAAGTCTCCTTTGCAACTCCAAGTTCTAAAAAGGACAAGAAAAGCAAAGGCAGAAGCTATGACCCTCTGAATACTGCTTTACAATCGAGGTTGAGGTTTCAGTGCTTAAGTGGAAAATTGCCATAC
Organism: Platysteira castanea; assembly: GCA_013397175.1. NCBI lineage: Eukaryota > Metazoa > Chordata > Aves > Passeriformes > Platysteira > Platysteira castanea. The sequence continues at coordinate 229,273 of VYXC01008136.1, forward strand.
TAAAGAAATGATTGCTTGCTGACTCTACGAGTTGGGGATCTGGGGTGTGTGTGACCATATTGATTCTAAAGTGCTCTCTTTTTGCTTAACATGTTTTTCCTTTTAATTCCAGCTTCCAGGAACGTGAGCTCCTTTGATGAACACCGTAAACATTTCCTAAGTTAATTTTAAAAAATACCCAACCCTATAATGCTAACGTTGGGCATACCTTTCTATTGCTTAAATGAGAAAGCTAATTGAAAGAAATGTTCAAACCAGAAAAGAAGAAAAATTTTTTAAAAAAGGAAAGAAAGAACCTCCCCAGAACAGAACCCTTAGTCACCAACATTTCAGATGGCAGTCTGAGTAACCACTCCACATTATTAAAATACCATCAAATTAAAATAACGGCAAAATACTGAGAACAGAGGCAAATTGTGTCCCCTCCTCTGTGATTGTGGCAGGCCAGCAGTCAAGGACCCAGCCAGGAGTGTAATTTCCCTGGGAAGGAGGGGAGGGAGAAGGGAGGATACCTTTTGTGTTTCTGGACTGGGGAATGTGGTACTAGAAAACGTGGGCAGTTGTGAGCTGTGTTTTATTAGCTGGTTTGGTACTTGGCAGTAGTGCAGCACCAGTGCAGGCTGCTACTGACTGAGGGAGAAGCTGTTTCCTTCTTTTGTCCCCTTCTGCCTTACCAGTAACAGCTGCTGGGAAGGTATTTTCCCCATGGTGTTTTGTTGAGAGGTAGACAAAATATTTTCAATTATCCCTTGCTGTTAGATTTCTGTGTAAATAGTTTGTGTTATGGTAAAAATTCATCCAGGGCAGGAAGACTGTTTGCTACTTTCAGCCCCAATTCTGTAAACATTTTTATGCATGTTTAGCTTTCACCATGTGAGCAGTATCCATTTGGGTGAAGTTAAGGATGGCTGTAGCTGCACGTTGGAAACTTGACCTACTTTGCATATCATTATGCATGTAGCACAATTTCGGTCCAAGAGTGTGTCCCGGAGATGGGAAGTCTGAGTTGCGGAAGAGTCCATCGAGGAAATGAAATCTGGCCAACTAATATGAATTAAATATTTTTGTACTTTACTGTAATATATTCATTCACAACTGGAGAAGTAGTAGGAATAACATAAACATTAACAAAAATTAGAATTTATTCGGTGGCTGAGGCAGAAACCAAAAGCAGCTTGGATGGAGGAAACACACAGGTGATTTATGAGTGCCTTTTATGATTAGAACTGCAGATTTTGGAATTATTTTACACTTTGCAAAGAGAGCTTTGTTTGTTTTGAGAATGTAGATATGCTAATATTTCAAAAATTTTTAATGTTGAGTCAACTATGCCTCGTCCTACTTGTTCCAGGACACTGTGATAGCAATATTTAAAAATCCTTCTATTAAATGTGATGCAGGATTTTTAAGTGTGAAGGCTGAAGCTCATTACTAAATGTGAGTATTTATACACATTATCTATTCCATTAACTTAGTTTCTGATACTGCAAAAGTTTAGACACCCAGAATTATAGAGAGTGAATAATTCTATTAGAGTAAATGGGACTCCTACAAATGTGTGAAGTGAAATGTGCACGTGAAAAAGCAGGGGTGGGGCTTTTAATGGGAATCTTGTTATGCATAAATATAATTGGTATGTGAGGACTCTTTCATGAATTAAGCCCCTCAACAGGATCCTTCCATGTAGAGAGATAGGATAACTTGCAAAGTCCAAAAAGGGTAGGCCCCAGGTTTTTAGAGACATATGCCCACATTCACACACATCTGATAGAAGCAGATATGGATCTGTCTAAATTGAGCTCGAGGCAGGCATTCTTAGCATTTTTTCTACTCAAGTGACTTGGTGTAAGTGACTTGTTCAGAAAAACTCTGTAGGTTTGTAGCACAGCCAGGAATAGAACCCACATCTCCTGACTCACAGTTATAGACCAGACTTCTGCTCAAATTTGTGTGAAAACTTAATTGGCCATGTTTCTGTATGAGGGGGAATTTATTAATATTGCTGCCACCTTACAGTGTTTTGTAATTTTATTGATATGATCCCATTCAATAAAGGTGTAGAACTGAACGTGAGCTTTCTCTGAGTAGATGCAGAGCATCTGGTTTATACAAATGGTTTCCCACCAAAAAGAAAAACTTGGAACTGTAGATTTTTAATGCACAGATCTTGTGCTGTTGCAATGTTAAGAAGTCCTTGTTGTTATGAATGTGCATTATGAGTATATTGTACACAGTCCTGGTATGCAAATGTGTAGCATTCAGAGAAGTGAAATAATTCTGTGTTATTATTATCTTTGTAAATTGCATCTTAAGAGTTTGTTGAGGACTTTACGACGGCAGTTTTCTATACTCACAGCTATACAGCACAAAGTGTTTCTTTCATTATTAACAATAACTGAGCCAATGAAAATGCTTTTAAATATACACCAGACAAGCAGTTATCCAGCTCTTCCTTCTTACCATCCACAAACCATCTTTTAGCATCTTATAAACGAGCATGTAAAATAGCTTTGTAAACATCTGCTTTTCATTGTTAATTGTCAGGGAAAACTAGAGATTTAAATGCTTCTTTTGTAGCATTCCTTAATCCTATCAGAAAGGAGAGCTCTAGATGCTTCTCCTTTCTCACTGCAGATAGCTTCCGTAGGCTGGGGGCTTTCTTCTTTTTTACATTTATTTTTTTTAAATATTGTTAGTTTTTATTTACTTACAGCTTGTTTCACATCTCAGTTTGAAAGGTCTTGTATTTTCTAGTCGCTGTGGCAACTCAGTAAATTTAAACAAAATATACTATGTAATTATTGATTGCTGTATAAAATGTGTTGAAAATCTAAATTTTTTTCTCATTATGATCTGCTCAGTATTTTCTTTCATATATAAACTATCAGGTTAGGTGGTGTGTCATACATACGCAATAAGAAAACAGGAGTATATGCTCATACTGCCCTATAACATAAAAAATAATAAATAAAAAATTCACACTAATACAATACAATTATTATTTTTTTAGAAACACTGCCTTTATTTTAGTTAGCTTTTCTGTTCTAATAATCAAGTCATTAATGTCAGTTGAGTGTGTCTGGCAATGATTTACTTAAGGTAGCATTCATAACACACAGTAGCTGCATTATACAGGAAAAATAAATCTATTCATGTTACATTTCCTACCTTTAAAGCTTTTTTTAAGATCTTGTATCATGGTCTTGGATTTGTAACATTTCACTTTTTGCTTCTTGCACACACAAAAGGAACATTGATGATTTAAAACTATTTCATGTTTTATATTTCTTGAACAGGAATAAATATTTTTTTTACACTTTTTTTTCAAATCTGCTTCATTTGGGAAAAGATACTTTTTTCATTTAAAGTTTGAATGTTTCCATAGCTTTTGTCTTTGATTTTGGTGTTTTGAAGTCAAAGTCTGCTTAACTAATTCCTCCAGCACAGTCATTATTTTAGAATCATTTAGATTTCTCCCCATTTTGTTAATTAAATAATAATTGAAGGATACTATTACCTATTAATGTTTTTATTGCTGCTATTCAATATTTACTTCTAGAACTTCCTAAAAGAATTGTTACACGGACCTCAGCATCACTGCATGTAAAATTAATTGAAATGACATATTGTTGCAGTTTCTATGACAACCATATCATGATGCTGATGCTCTCAAAAATTTATAAACTACTATTTCAACTATGCTAATAGCACTGAGTAGAGTTAACATTTATTTACTTAATATTCTTATTAGAATCAAGCTTTCAATACTTCATTTAAAAAAAATCAGAAAAGGGTGTATGTCAGTATTTTTCGTTTGTCTGATGTTGGTTTTTTTGTGAAGGAAGGCTTTCTATGAGATCCTTTTTAAAATCTAACTCTGCTATGTAATGTTGATGGCGAGCTTATTCACTCAAAACAAAGAGAATGTATATCATCACTCACAAACTTTTAAACACAACATTCCAAAATAACTCTTAACAGTGCAATCCACTGCAAAAACCGGTCTTGTTTTGCTAGTGGAATGTTTAAAGCCAACTTATTCCTATTTCTATTGTCCTAGATGCTAAACCTCAAATGCTTGTTACATGAGAGCTCTGATTCACTGGCATGACTTACATAAGTAAAGTCACAAGCTTAAGTGTCTTCAGGACCAGGCACAGAGTTATAAACCCCCTAAAAATATTTACTTATATTACTGCCTTGTTTTATTGTAAATGTGAAATGTGAAAAGGCTTTGCCTGGTAACTGGAATATTTTTTTTTCCATATTAAATACATACCTTTGGTATAATCACGTTATTCCATCAATCTGCAGGCTTTTAGAAGTGAGCTGATTTTAACAGTTTGACAGGGAACTCTATTACTCAGGCAACACTCACATTGGAATCAATGAGTGTTTTACTTGAGTAAAAAATTTAGGACCAATGTAAGATGCCTTATTCAAGTTACTTCATAATTATATAGATTGCAATGACTTAAAAAATAGTGAGCTTTTCTCTCCAAACGTAGAGATTTTATTCAGTCTAACTTGCACTTATTAAAAAAGTGTTTTCAATTCAAAATGCGTGATTCTCATGTATAAGACTTATTTATCATTGATCCAAATAGGAAATAAAACACCTTGATCTTTCAGTCATTTGTCTTAGGAAGATTCCAAAACACTCAAATCACATTTACTTCACTTCAGTCTTAAATCTGATATTACACTGGAAAAATGTTTCATATAATTGAATGTTCGAGTATGTTGAGATCATGTCGCATTTCAGTTTTTACCAGTATGAATGCTTTCAGCAGTTTCTGCCCAACGTTCCCGGTTTACTAAGCTATATTTAAACATGTTTTGAAAGATTTATACAGTGATCTGCTTCTTAGTTAACTTTGTTGTAAGAAGTTACTACTGCATATTTGGGTAAGAAAATGTGAAGTGCCCGAAGCAGAGAGGAGGGAGGACATGGCCCTACTACCCATGTGGGATATGCCATGATATTTATAAGCTCCAAATAGAATTGGACAGCTTGAAACAACTCTGTACCCCAAAATTTCTTTGTAGACATTTTAACCTCTTTTCTTGGTATTTTCTAAACTGTTACTCCTTTCTGGCATCATCTTCAGATTCTCTTTCTAAGAAGCATGCACTTTACATGCACAGGACTTGAGCTTCTGGATGAAACAACTGGCAGTGACATGAGCCTACAAGATTAGGCCATATTGTCACAAATCCAAGGCAACAGCTTAAAACAAATGTAATTTATAAGTGCACAGTGGTAGTAATATAAAATACAAAATCATTGGCCTATCTTGAGGATTCCTTTTATTTCTGTTCATGTGGCATGTAGATGTGGCTAAGTGGTAATACATTTATTTGCAGTGTGCGCCAGCCTTCAGGTCAAAAACAGCTTTGTTTGTTTATTCTAGCCTTCAGGGTTGTTTTTTGATATTTTTGTTTGGTTTTATTTGGGTCTTTTGTTTGTTTGGATTTTTGTAGCACAATAGTTTTGTCAGGGACTGAAAATTGTGCTTTGCTGGTGGGGTTATTTTTTATTTGAGGGGGGTGGGTGTATGAAACAAAAATAAACTGACGGAATAATTGCAGTATTACAATAGAAAGCCTATACATGCTCTGTTGAATTCCAGCATGTGCTATCAGAATGGGACACTGCCAGTGAGAAAATAAAAGCACCGTGGTGTGCTGACAGGGGTTTGCAATCATTATGTTTTAGCAAGGGCTTTTCTATCAATGAGATTCTAGGGGAAGATCCTCAGCAACTTTCATGTCCACCACTTACCTAGAGCTTACTCTGGGCTGGAGTATAAGATAGAGCTCCTATGGCCTGTAAGGGGATCCTGTAGCACGAATCCCCTCCCAGCCCCTCAAATGTGCGTGTAGGTATAGCTCTACCCAGCACAGATCTTCATGTCCCTCCATTCACAAAGACAAGCTCTGCTATTCCCAGCTGAAGCTGGGAAAATTGGTATAATATGTGAGGTGACACAGGTGCATGCTCAAGGAAGGGATGCCTTAGTATGAGTGTGATTGCTTTAAACATCTCTTGCATAGCTTTGGGTTGCTTCTGAAAAAGTACATTTAAAGTCACTGTTAATCTTGAACTGTTTTTTTGTATGTTAGTGGTGTTTCATGGTCATCCTGTTGTACAGAGATGGGAGTAGAAAAAATATTAAGGTGGCGAACAGGCAAATTCAGCTGTTAAGTGTAATTCCCAGATTAGGAGGAGCAGGTGCATGTCAGTGGAAATGTTTCCACCTTCCAGAGTCATGCTACTGTTTTTCTACTTTTGTGCTATACACGAAAAGCATCAGGTATCCAGTCTTAAGACGATTCCTGATCACAGCTGAATGTAATTGCCATTTTTTGGAGCTTGTTATTAGTGTTCTCATGGTTCACCTGCGGAGCTTACTCTACTAGTGCAACTAGTAGCTAGGAGTTAAGTGACTTCAACCTTTCCGGTGCAGTCAGTGCTTTTCTGGGTGCCAGGATGCCCTGACATGGTGGATGCTTTCCAGTAGCTGGGATGCTTTCCACCAGCTGCTAAGAGCCTCCCTGAGTTAAAGTCAAGCCTTCTGAGTTAAAGCTTTTCGTGAGAGGTAAGTGATGTATTGTGCCCCTATATAAATGGATCTGTCTCCTACAGTAGATCCATTCCCATAGCTTTCGTATTCCTGGAGTGTGCCTAAGAAACTCATCGTGCTGAGCCTTGTCCACAACTTTTAGCAGTGTCACCCCAGGAGCTGTCCATGGGTGGTGACAGCCTCGTCTTTCTTTTCTTTTCCCCCATTCCCTTTCCATTAATATAAATATAATCAAAACCCCAACCTCAAACTTGAAATCAACTAAAATACTTGAGAAGGAAAAATCTTCCAGGAAAACCTGGGCAGTGCAACTGGCCTGATTTTGGCCGAGGAAGGAGGCGGAAAGAGGCTGGGTAGAGGAGCCAGCAGTGCTCCCTGGCACACGCTCCGAGGGGACAGTGCCTTCCAGCAGGGGGGTCGGAGGGANCGCGGGCAGCCGGGAGCGCGCTCCGCTCTGCCTTCCTTGGAATAACAGTCCCAGTAATGTTTCGGATAAATCAAACCGTTGCTACAGCGGCGCAGGCACGGGAGATGCGCGNCAGCTGCTAAGAGCCTCCCTGAGTTAAAGTCAAGCCTTCTGAGTTAAAGCTTTTCGTGAGAGGTAAGTGATGTATTGTGCCCCTATATAAATGGATCTGTCTCCTACAGTAGATCCATTCCCATAGCTTTCGTATTCCTGGAGTGTGCCTAAGAAACTCATCGTGCTGAGCCTTGTCCACAACTTTTAGCAGTGTCACCCCAGGAGCTGTCCATGGGTGGTGACAGCCTCGTCTTTCTTTTCTTTTCCCCCATTCCCTTTCCATTAATATAAATATAATCAAAACCCCAACCTCAAACTTGAAATCAACTAAAATACTTGAGAAGGAAAAATCTTCCAGGAAAACCTGGGCAGTGCAACTGGCCTGATTTTGGCCGAGGAAGGAGGCGGAAAGAGGCTGGGTAGAGGAGCCAGCAGTGCTCCCTGGCACACGCTCCGAGGGGACAGTGCCTTCCAGCAGGGGGGTCGGAGGGAATTTACAGGGAACGGTGCCGGCGGGAGGAGCGGGACGGGATGCGCTCTGCCCTACTCACCCCAATCCCCTGGAGAGCGCCCAGCGACGGCGAGACAGGCGATGGAGGGAGAAAGTCTCGGGGCAGGGGGTTAAGGGAAGCACCGGTGTGGTGCTTTCACTTTGTGTATTCCCATCTCCTTCAATTCTCCTTAAATTCTCCCCGTCTTTCTCCGGCCCGTGAGAGCGGGCAGGAGGCAGCGGCGTGCGCTGTCCTGGAGCCCGGGGGCTGCGGGCTG
>VYXC01008137.1:0-45635 GCA_013397175.1 Platysteira castanea
GGGGGCGAGCCCCAACAGGTATTGACTAAATAGGTGATCACTTACGCAGCCAAGATGCAATAGAAGCAATAGTTTAATAAATGAAAAAAAGATTTCTGTCATAAAAGGTAAAAAGCTTCTCTGGGAGATAATGCAGCCATTCAGTAGAAGAAAACAGGCCATTAATTGCAATCTAACCTAACATAACCAGAGGAAAAAAAAAAGGTTTGACATATCTGTTTGCAGTCAATTGCTCAACAATATGCAGTATGCTTTTGCAGAATGAACAGATGGAATTTTAAAAAAAGCTTCTTAACCTTAGCATTCACAAAAGAGAATGCTCAGAGAAAAGGCCTTGTATGACTTTCTAGGACTTTGTGACTTGATTTTAATAACAAAAGTTTCATTATTACAATTCCTTTCTGCACTCTTTTTCTCACCGATTTTTTTTTCCTTGTGTCATATCTTCCCTTCTACCAGCTTTTCTGATGACATTTTGAGTAATTCCCACCTCCAGAGTACAAAGACATAGAAGAAATACAGAATTTTCAACTGCACTTCAAAAGCATTGTCACATCACCAAAATGAATATAGGGACATAGCCTGAGTGTGGCAAAGCCACAGAAACAACAAAGAACAATTACATAATCATAATTTTCTTGGATGTTTTCAGTGGTGGAATATTATTGCTGCAATTTTAATAGCTATTGACATATTTTATTCAGACCAGAAAGGACACCAGCTAGAAAAGTTCCTGATTAAAGAAAAGGGAACAAAGGTTTCCAGGACCTTTGCAACATAACACAATTCAATACACCGCACAAAAGGGACTGTGGCTGGCCCTAACTGCCCACATCGAAAGCTCTCCGGTGGAAAAGAAAGTAACTACTTGTCAAAGTCAGATCCTTGTCTAGATGTTCCCCTTGCTGTGTCTACAGCAGGTGTACTGAGAGAGGGAAGGAGAAGGAAGTAGCATTTTCCACTAGGTTTTCAGCTGCACTAAAGTCATCCAGGGATACAGGCAGTTGCTCTAAATTATTCAGGGACTCAACCGTAGAGTCTGAGGTTTAAGAAAGAACACTCAATCTTCAGGCCCCCACTTAACTATGTAAGTACCTACCTAAGCTCCAGTTTTTACCAAAACTTGATGGGTCTTTCTTACACTATTTTCTCAGTGCTAAGACTTGCTGGCTAGAGTAAAAACCATGCAAATATTAAATACATCCCAAGCTGAAATATGTCGCAACTGAGAAGCTCAGCTACTTACTTCAATTCTCTTCTCAAACTTCTCTCCTTGTAACAGACGATCAACATAGATTTTGGGAACATGAATGTCTTCTGGGGCAAATGCTCCTACATCAACAATTTCTTCTACCTACAGAGTGAAAAGGAAAAGTGAAAATATTTAGAATAAAACATTCAATGAGAGGTTTTATTACCAATGAAGTCTTGAAATGAAATACTAAATATACAGCACATCACATCAAGAAAACTAAGGAAAGAGACAAAATAGATATAGTCTTTAAAAAAGGTTAACTTTGATGCTTATCTGTCCTCTTCTTTCAAAACATATTTCTTCCTACAAATTGAAGGTAATTTATGTTTTAACAGGCCCATTGGTATGGCCAACTTGAAGATATATACTATGTACAATTACATCAGAGTTGTTTGTACCTACAAATAATTTCTGCCCAAATAGAGGAAAACAATATGCTAGTAACAAAATATCAAAATATAATGCAAAAATATGAATTTAGAGGATACAAACACAGAAGCTGGATCAAAGGTTTTCCATAGTGTACTCAAAAATAAAACAGAAAACATATGAACTGTAATAATGGATTGCAAGAAAGAAGATGCAAGATGAAGATCTAGAAGTCTTTATAGTTAGTGAAACAGAGATTCAGCACAAAATGACACTCATCCACACATAGTAGATTTGTAATGTCACCCATCAGGAGCACCACAGACAATAGGGGTTTCCTTCCTTCTATGTCTGAGTTGAGGGTGGTCTCGTGAGAGACCCTGCTACAAACAGATACCTGCAGCACAGACCTTCAGCCATGGCTGGTGCTTTCCCTGACAAGTCTGAGGCACACAGAGCACATCTCACTCTGCCACAAAACAGATACTAATGTTAGTGTTGTTTGCAGTTGCATCCAACCACAGGGAGAACATGTAATGTTAGAGGAACAGACAAAGATAACAGACAACAATCTACTACACAGGACATAACAGTGTATTCAAAGATTAGAAGAAAGTTTCAAAAACGCTTTATCACCAGGAATTCATTAAACTCTTAGGGATGTCCAAAGACTAATGACCCCAAAACAAGACCCGGGGTGTAGTAAAGATAAATCTCTTAACAGCTATCACCAGTGAAGCAACATTAAAGAGTTTAAAACTCAATTTGACATCCTACTGCACAATATGATCAATACTAAAATCTATAGTACATCTGGTAGACAATTACCTTCCCACCGTGTCTTGAATTGTGACAATAAACAAAGAAACCAACCAATCTAGCCTAAAAGCAGGAGAGGGAGAAGAAAAATTTATAAACTAAAGATCACAGGATCAGGTTCAGATGACCCCTAAAAAATGCCCTGGAGGTTAAAGAAAGGATGTGATGTGAAATCTGCAATGTAAGCACCCTAAGCAAGAGGCAAGAACAGCTACAGCAACACCAACCTTAGTGTTCATGGAGAGCAGAGCCCCACATTCAGAAAGCCTTTACTGAAGACAAGGAGAAGACAATCAAATCAGTATCTTGAATATTCTGACTTGGGTATTCATGAAAAAATGCTACAGTTTCATCCATCTCACTTGAAGTTTCTTATTTTATATACGCATTTTAAGATTAATATGAAGACCAAGTCAAAGATGGGGTAAAATGAAAAAATCCTGTAGCACACAGCTGAAGTACAATGCACTTTTGGTGCAATGACTACTGTCAGAACATGATCAAAAGGGAGGAGAAGCAGAAGACAAGGCTTTCCAATGATGCAATAGGCAAGTGGATGATCTGCTACCAGCAGAATTCCCAAATTCACCCTTTCTAATTAAATTTGTCTTCACTTATCAGATGGAAAACTAGGCCTGGGGAATACTAATTGCTCCTGATTTGAACTTTCTCACAGAATAACTACATTTATTTGCTGCAGCAGCTGAGATTATAAAACCAAAATCTTGGCACAAATCAACAGAATTATGCTGTCAGAAAACTTGACACACAGAGTCTCTCCCCCCATAGAATACACAGAATAAATTATTCATTCAACAATAAATTGTTGGATTTTGTTATCAGTCACGCCATTCTGCTAATTGGTTTGTATTTTGTCTCTTGGGACACAGCAGTCAGCCTGATAGCTTTTCCTCTGTTATTTTCAAACATTATCCTAAATGAACATAACACTGCAAACTGTATTTTGTCCTAGGGATTTTAGGTAAGCCTAAGGATCCCCGATGACTGGAACACCTTTCCATGTTCTACCATTATGTGGAATGAACATCAAATGTAACTAAATATGTTCAAATATCTCCACAGCAGTAAAGAGAAATTTTGAAAAGAGATTAAGAATTTGCATGTGATGCATGAAAAATTAACTGTCTTCCAGTTCTGCAAGTGAACTAATCAGCACGTTTACATGGAAAAGGGAGAATTCACGCAGAGGAAGTACAAATGCCGTCTGAGTGCTCCAGCTCTCTCTCCCAGGGAACTCGATGATGAGGCACTGTGCATGGGCTGCCTGCCATCAGCACTGCCAGAGATGAAGCTGTGCCAGCTGAAGTGACACCAGGAAATCTGATGGCTATGGGAATCAGCACCTTAGTGCCTGCGGCCACTGCAAGGCATCGCACAAGCATCTTCCTAAACAAGAACGATATTGCAAATTTAGTAGTCCCATCACTGGGCATATTCACTTCCCTTTCAGGTTTCTATTTCTTTATGAGTCAGCTCTGTAACACCTCTGTAGCCGAAGCCTCAAGGAGAAAGGCAGGAGTGCATCCATATTAATAATTCAAAGGATGTGTGTAAGTTTTTCTCCTGCTCTGCTCTCATCCTACCTGTGCTTCTGTTCTTCCTTGTCTGTACTCACCCTGCCTCAGGCTTTATTTTGTAACATACAGAAGAATCTTTGTAAACATCAAAAATCATTATGTGTCACCCCACTCAAGAGACACCAAGTCTGGCAAAGCATAGACAGGGAACTAATCAGGGCAGACCACTGCCTGTACTCTTTGCAATTAGAAAATCAAAATCCTCTGGTACTTTTTAGATTGCCTTGATCACATGTATTCATCTTAAATCTTCATTTCATCAATGTGCGAAAAGACAGAAGATATTTACATCTTTGCTGTACCGGCAGAGCTAAAAAGTAACTTCATGAGACCACGATGGCTGACTTCCCTCTTCTGGGAATGCTCTGATCCCTGATCCAAAAATCCTTTCATTGTTCCAAGCGTTTCACAGTATTGGGGGTTTCTTCCTGGAGATAGTGTTCTTGCAAATGTTCTTTACTTGCTGACAATGGAAGGAGCGTGAATGAATTCAGTCCTTTCTGAACACTGGTTTATCTGTAAGTACACCCAGAACATACAAGCTGTTCTCCAGTGTGATTCACAAGAGCCTTGTGCCGTTCCTTTTGATGTCAGCAGTCACAAAGGCAGTGGTCATTTGCTTCACAATATCACTTCCTTCTCCAATTTACATCTACTTTTCCTTTTTAAAGTAATTTGAATTCCTTTTCCTTATAGAAATTCAGCTACTCTTCTAGTTTTATTTCAGAATTTCTGAAGGCTTCCAGAGAGAATGAGGGAACCTTGATAGTTATGGACTTCTAGTAAGAAAAATAAAAAACTCTGGTTCCTGACCAAAAATTGGAAAGGAAATGACAATGACAAATTATTCATGCCAAAACACTCAAAAATAAAAAGGCCTTTGTTTTGAGTATGTTCCATCTACCTACTTCTAGAGTCTAAATATGTACTTTATGAGATATTAAATGTTTTCAGCTGGTTTAGTTTTAAATATCAGTTTTCAGAAAATGAAGCTATAACCAGAAATTACAATATAGTTCCTTATTACAGAAAAAAAAATCAAAAACATGTGCATATGAAAGAAAGAAAGAAATGGGGAGAGAATCAGAGCCTAACAAACCTATGCATTGTTAAGTAGCTTATTTTTACACTAACTTTATTAAATATCTCTATCACTATCTTAATTATCTTAGTTCACTTCAGTTCTTCAAACTGAAATAATGACCATTCCTAGAAAACATTAGTAAAACAAAACATTACAATTGGTTAAATGTCCAAAATAATGACAGGAAATAAAATTTAGCCCATTAGATGTTCAAGACCAACTCATCAGTCCACTTCTTCAGTTCACTACTGGAAGAGTCAGAATGTCACTGCAAAATTCATCATAATATTCATAAAATCATAAAATCTAAAAAAAATTTAAAATACATAGTAAAGGCTATAAGAATAAATTTTATGTGTCTGCATTCAAGATCACAGAAACTGTGATCAACCATCCAGGATGGTTAATGACAAACAAGAGGGGGGAAAAGTTATTAATTCTTTAGACTGAATTTCACAAAAAGTTTTAATATTTTAAAACTTTGAAATACACTCTGAAAACAGTTCATTAGAAATTAAGAATACACTATACAAACTTACTGAACTACAGAAAAAAGCAAAGCAGGTTACTGAGTTCTGCCTGCATGAAGGGAGACGAAACAGAAGATCTTCTGAATTCAATTCTTTCCCTTTCTAAGATCAGACAGACCATGAAATTTCTACTCCTGTCAAAATTCTACAGTAATGGAATGACAGCCAGTCAATATCCATCCTCAAAAACAAAGTTTTATATCTTTAAAATCAAGCAACTACCAAATAGCCTGATAAAGGCACATCTTGGTCAATAATGACTGCATTATGCTTACATCAGACATCAAAAAAATGTTTTCATAAGCATACTGAGGGTCAGGGAACAGTAAAAACCTGTAAAGTTCGTATTTGTTAGAGAACCTTTCACATAATGAGCTAGGTCTGGGTCACACTGAAGTTCCACTTAGCCAAGCAGCCCTTCTTAGCAACAGGATCCTAAAAGACAGTGTGTTACTTCTGGTAATCTTCTCCCAGCTGCTAGCAAAAGCCAGTTGCAGGATGTCCTCAGTCACAGCTAGACATACACCACCTTCTTCATAGCTTCTGATGAGCCAGGAATTAATAGTTTTCTTAGAACTCAAAAGATTCTATTGATGTATTTCTTAAATTTAGGTACTATGAAAAACATTTCTTACTGCCTCTTGTGATTTCACTGTGTGGTCCCTTCTCTGTGCCATACAGGAACAGCACACAGCAGTTCTTTATTTGTCTGTTCCATGCTGGTGAAGATCCTATGTACTTTATGTGTTTTCCTTCTTTCTAGTAGACTGTTATCCTCTGTAAATACCACAGAGAAAAACAGTGAGATCTGTTGCCAGTATGTCAAATCTGATCATTAGGGAAGCAAAACTGGCATAAATCTCCTACATTTTCATCATGTGGCTACAGATCCTCCTAAATCAGGAGCCCCTGCTAGAATATACTCAATTCACGTTTGTTTTCTCTGTTCTAAATCTCCTCAATTACCACCTCCACTTGTAGTCGCCTCAGGCTTAATCTCCTCTCATACTTTTCCACACCTGCTGCCTGCTTCCTCCAACGGCCCCTTCCCGTTCCATGCATTTGACATCTTCCACCATGCTGTACTGCTGACAGCAAAGAAAACAGATAGCATCAAATTACCTGCTCTAGCTATTCACACACAGCAACTCCAGGATAAACACCACAAAGAAAAGAGGAAGCATACCTGATTATCCTCAAAGGCCATGTATATGTAAAGCTGTGTGCATGCATGAAAGAATGTGAAAACTTTAACCACCAGCCCCTGGAGAAGTTGTCCCACACACATAGAACTACACTTCAGAAATTTTTTAGTCACATATTAGCAAAGCAAGGATACACAATAGTCTTAAGCTTCAAGAACACATTCAAAGTCTGAAGATACTGACGTTTCTCAAAGAAGTTCCTCCAATTAAACTGATGGGCTTGTGTGTTTGATGACTTGCACTAGTATGTCTATATAATTCTGTATCCACCAAAAAGTGAAAGTGAAGACAGCTGTTCTCTTATCTCCTTAAATTCATTCGTTTGGATTTTACACTATTATTTTATGGTAAAATTACCTGAATTGAAAGCATGAGAGAGCACTTTAGGATCCAGCAGTCTAGCAGTCCCAGCATTACCAATCAAACCAGCCTCCTGCAGCAGGCACACCTAAGGAGTGATTCCTTCCAAAACCCTGTGGTTGCTCTGATGTAAGTCATCAGTCAGCTCCTACTGGCTGTGATCACATTTTGTGATTTGTGCTTTCTTGACGAAATGAGGTGATCAAGCACCCAATTTGTATTCAATACCTAGGTTCTTAACAAAAAATAAAACATAACCATCCATATGGGATACATACAAAATCATATTCTCACATCTGGAGATGGCAATTTTGGAAAACATTTTTTAGACTGCATGATGTAATTATTTTTCAATCATAGAATTAAATTATGAGACAAGAGCCAGAAGACAACAAACAAAACCCACAATCAGTGAATATGGCCTTCATTTGCTAAGGGCTAGTTAAAAGTAGAAGAACCTGTTTAATCTGTATTCTCCCAAATAAGGGGACTGACCACTTCCCAAATACTTCCACTCCAGAACAGAACAGCTGCTAACAATAGTAACTCTACTGCAATATAATTTAACATTTTTGCAAACAAAACATATGTTGCTTTAAACACATTATTGCTGTACTTCGTTACTTACTTTCAAACTACTTTAGAATTAAAGCCTTTGAATTTATTAGAAGGTAAAAATAAATAACTGACTTAAATTAAAATTATTCACATTTTACCAGCAATAATTGAATATCCAAAAAACCCCAACCATAATCACAACAAAAGATTTTATTTTCTTACTCGCATCAGAGGAATAACAAATGAAAAGAGACTAAAAGAACTCTCATATCCTATGCATTCCAAGAAATGTAACTTAAGGTCAGGAGATAAATTTAAGCTTTACTTTCAAAAATGAACTAAATGCAATTTATATACTGAGATGAGAAGTAGAAAAGTAAAATAAAAGTATAAAAATAAATCAGAGATTTAACTGCACTATCCAAGAAGGTGATTTTTGTACTTTACAGTCTATTTAAGTGCAACTAAACCACCCCCAGATTCAAGGAATGTCTCTAACTAAGGATCACACTAGAGCATGCTCAGCAGAAGACATATAGCAATGTAATCCCAGTAAAACAATGCATTAGCAGCTGGTTTACAGCTAAGCATGTTGCTGGTTCTCTCTGGCATGAAAAAGAAACCCTGCAGGTATTTCAATAAAAGTAATAAAAAGGTAACCTCATCCCAAAATGGCATGTTCTGTGCATACATCTATTAGTTCTCCTTATTTCAGATGCTCATTATAGACAGTGGTAACTTACAAAGATTTCTGAAAACTACTTGACATGCTACCACTTTGTTTCTCAACAAGAAGTTAGTGTTGTCTATTTCACCTTCAGAACCATGACAGATATCCCAACCCCCTAAAATACTCAAGATACATAAACTTCTCTGCAGCTTTGAGGAAGAAGGTAGTCAGGGTACTTTTCAAAGAAAAGTTTGAAAGAAAGGAAACAATTGATGTGGCTTAGAAACTTTCAACAGGCCACAGAAATGTGGATACAAAGAGATTGTCAGTAACAAATTTTAAGAAGAATTAAAGTTTTCTTGCACTTAATCATTATCCTTGCTAAAAGCTGCCTGGAAAAGAGAGCACTAGACACAGACAGAAATAAAAAAAAACATGAAAAAAGTGCTTTACAGAACCAGAATTATTATTTGAAGCTGGCAGAAACATTTAAATCAGCCCTTATAACTATGAAAATAGAACTTTCTGCTTATCATAGCCTAATGAGAAAATTCTGATTTCACTAGAAATGGTGAAATATTGTCATTAGCGCAAGCACTCCTTATGCCACTGCTTACACAGCCAAGTGGCTACATATCTCCTCCATTCTAATCATGATTATTTCACAGAATCATCTGAGTCAGAAGGGACCCATAAAAATCATGGAATGCAACTCTTGACTGAGTGACTCATATGGGGATCAAACCCACAACTTTGGCATTACCAGCACCATGCTCTGACCAACTGATGTAATCGACTCATGTCTTTGCCTTTCTTCCCTTCTTTCAGCAACAAGAAGAAAACTGATAAAATACATTCGACTTATTCCAAAGATTAACAAAAAGGAGAGGTGTGCTTGTTTCTCTCTAATAAAAAACCCAGGAACACCAGTTGAAACATGAAGTTGCTTTAAGATTTGCTTAGGTATTGCTTTCTCCAGATGAATCAGAAGTGGCAAACTAAGGATCTTAGTATCTAATTCATGAGAATATAAATGGGAATGCATTTCCATACACTGGACAACATGAGTGTGAGTTCTCTAGAACAGAATTTAATAAAGTTTTGAGGAGGAAGGNGAAAAAAAAAAAGGAAGACTAGGCAACTGTTTGAGACACAGAAATGGAAAACTACTCTGTTGTCTTGTTCATTCTTTTACCATTGTCTGCAGCCTGAAAAATCAGCATGATTTAAGTCAAGTCAGTCTTGGTATCTCAACCCATTTGTTCTCTTCAAATATTCACTTTTTTAGCTGAGTAATTCAACAGCATTTGCAGGGGAGGGATGCTGCAAGAGCTAAAAGGATGCTGCTAAAATCTGAGCTACTGATTCAATTACTCTAAAATTTTCACTGCAGCAGAAGTTATGAGGCTGCAGATTTTCAAATCTCAGTGTTTTGACCACCTGAAAAAATGCCCTTGCTTCATGTCAGAAGGCAATTTTTTGTAAAGTTTTCAGTTTGGATGTCAAATCTTTCTCATTCTACACTAAAATCTCCATCAGAGATGTTAATAGCAGAGAAAACAAATTAATGCTTTAAAACACCAGGATATATGCTTTCAGATTCCTTGAATCATGGCTAAAATTCTTCCATCTTTTCAGTGCTATAATAATGCATGATTTTAAATGCAATGATGGGTAAGTCGATTGATTTACATACCTTACACACAAAGTAGAGCTGAAAAGTTACAGTATTGTAAATCCTATTAATTTTCAAATTCTCATGATAGAAGACATGAGTAGTTAGTGAAACATACTTAAAATGCCCAGTCAATGAGGCTTTCTACAAAATGTTATGAAAAACCCTCTAAATTTAGCTTTAGAAGCAGAGGCTTTCCATCAGTTTCTCCAGCACACTGACTTCCTGGCAATCTGCAGTATCTACTGATCTTGCTTTTTACCACAAGCTTGCTTTTTCTTGTTCTTTTTGAATGTCATATTTGTTCTTAACATATGTGACAAGGACAAAAGAAATTTTTTCGTTGAAGATTATATTCACATCTGCAATGAACTTCTGAAGCTGAATGCTGAGGGAACTCATGATACGCATTTAAGAAAGTATCATTTAGAAAGGAATAAAACGTAAAAGACAGATAAAAGAAAAACATATTCAAATCTTTCAGCACTAAATTATGAGTAGGTAAAACTACCTGAACAGCAGTCAGCAATAATTTGATCTGCTATGAATTTTAACTACTTAATATTCACTACTCCAGCAATGAAGTGCCAAATCTGAAGCCATTTAATTAGACGTTATATATAAAAGAAAAGCAACTTTAGGGATGTAGTTGTAGTAACCAGGAAATAAAAGAACAGTAAAAAAAATCCAACAAAAACCAACAACCAAACAAAAAACATAAACAAACCCCGTATCACAAAATTATCTATTAAAGAAGTTTATTCCCCTGAAAATCATAGAAAAGAAAGAATCACAGAATAGAATATGCTGTGCTGGAAAGGACCCTTCAGGATCATCAAGTCCGGCTCTTGGCCCTGCAGAGGACACCCCATGAATCATACCATGAGTCAGAAGCGTGTTAACTAAATGTAACAAGAACTACTCTATGAACAGCCTTGTAGCCCAGCACTACTTACATTCCAGTATTTCTCTAATCTTTCTAAGATGGTCAGCACAACAGCTGTACAGATGTTTTGGTTCTCTGTTCTGTTTTTAATAAGCACATGCACACACAGAAGCAAGGAATCAAGTACAATGAAGGGATTTAAAACCAACAAAAGAGTATTCAAGCCTGGGGGTGAGATTCTTTTCACAAACTAAAATTGCTGTGGCAATGGTGTGCAAATGCTTCTAGGAGCTGCTTTTCTGAAACAACACGAGTAGTCCCTGAATTTCAATTCCAATCCCTCTCTGACTTGCTCTTTAACTTTCTATGACTGGCATCATTATAGCCACCAAACTGGTTGTTAACTTTGCTCAGTACTGAGGGAGAAAAGGTATTAAACACTTCAGCCTTTGTTGTAATCTGCACTGATAATTTTACTCACTTCATTGACCAGTGAAGTATCCTTGGTTTCCCAGTCCACTATGTCTGTATTCTTAAAATGATTTCTTGCTACTTTCAAGTAGTCTTTTTTTTTGTACTGGACTGGATATTTCTTAGAAGCTTAAGCTTTTTCATTTCTTTTGGCATTATAATGCTTACCCTCAGACATCTGACCTTAGTTCACACTTTCTATCATATTTCTTTTCTGTGTTTGAGATTACAATAATTGTGATCAAGGTCAAACCCCTACTGCTCTTCCAAAACTTTCTCCATGTTGGCAAATGTTATTCTCAAACTCATTAGCATAGTCTTTCCCTAACTTCATTTCTTCTTCGCTATACCTCCCGGAAGGCTTCACCAATCCAAGTATTTCAGCTTATGAAATTAGTCTTCCTAAGAGACATTCCTCATATTTTGCTATTTTCCCTTCTATACTTTCTAAGGATCATGAGCATGCATTTCAAAGTTGCTCTCCCACAAGTGTGAGATCCTTCAACTAAGGTTCCTCTGGGAAAGGTTATTGTAATGTCTATACACTATATTTGGGTTATCTAAATTCAGATCCATAAGCATCTCTGACTCAGGATTTAGCCAAGGTCTAGGCACGTAAACACACTTTTACAGTCAAAAGCCCTGACTAACTACCTATATGTTCAAGATGCAAAGACTTCTATACTTATACATATATATATAAAATTTATTATACAAGCATATTATGGCAACTACAATTCTACTGTCACTTGTGCCAAAAGCAGCTGGTAATGTGTGAGGACTAAGAAGGCTCAGTGTCCATCCTGTGACAAATGGCACTCTCAAACAAAGCCTTTCCCCCCCCACTCCAGATTCACGGGGCACTCCCTCACAACCACTGCCTGAGCACACACAAACTCATCATTGAGCAATTAAATAATATCAAAAAAGTCTATAGCAACACAAAGCTCAGTGGTTACAGCACTTGCACAGAAGGAGCTCAATTCTATGTCCTTCATCCTGATCTGTGGTTTCACAGAAACACACACTAATGTAAAGTCTGTCCCCATCCAAAAGCCATCCTCTACCAGGGTTCAGCTTGAGTTCCATGGCTGAGGCATCCAGGTGACAAAAAAGATTCTATCAGATTATTGTTCCACTTCAAAGTGGTACTTACAGAATTTTTATAGTAAACTGTCACTGTGCAAAAATCTTGAAGAATTCCTCAGAACAAAGCTGTGCACATGAGGAAAGTTTTGCCATTGTTAAAGCATTTGAAGGAATAGACAGACACACAAAAAAAGGCTCATTTCCAGTTTCCTCAATAAAACCAAATGCCATGATTTAGCACAGATAACAGGATACAAATAGCTTATTCCAGTCTGATTCTGTCCCTCAGTGCCACACAGTTCATTGTACCTGAGAAAATGGTGCTCACTGATGTGTCTGTATTGTTACTAGGCAACCAGAGATAAAATGCAGGGCTTAATGATTTTTATTTAATGCATTTTTATGAGAAAGTACACTCTCTTTTTTCCCTCCCCTGATATTATTTGAGGTGTAAATGTTATTTACCCAAGGAGATATATTTAGCCATCTTCTGTGATCTGAACAAGAAAACTATTCAAACTGGATATTCAAACAGTCAGTCAATAAATATTTCTAAACATATTGACCATTACCACTACCAAACACTTTCACTGTGGCAATGGCAGAGATTTCAAAGCACTTCACCAGGGACAAATATTCAGAAAGTCTCACAGCAGAGAATAACAAGAAACTAGGTAACAGCTCAGGGTCATTTGGGACATTTACAGATGTTTCTGTACTCTTCTGTGGCAGAAAGCAAAAGCTTGAGCATATATCACCCTTCCCCATGCTGTCATGACACCCACATCTGGCAAGGTCACACCATGTTTTCTCCTGTGGCTTTGGGTAGTCCCAGTTCCCTACAAAAAAGAGGTGTCATGACCAAAAGCCCCAGTGGGGCTCTGTCAGAGGGGTCTCTGCAGGGAGATGCACACGTTTAAGAAATACCCGGTTAACACAGCCCCTAGGAGTCTAGGCACACATCCGAGAGGCCTCCCTGCAACTCCAATTTGCCTTGCAGTTCATTTCCTATCACAATTCAACAGCTCTGTTGAGGGTCCTGACAGCAGTGACACTACCTCAATTCAGCATGACCTTCATTCAACAGTGTTGGAAGTGTTACCACATCTATTACACCACACAGCCTCTCAAGTTTCTTCACATGCCATGCTCCTCCTTTCAACCTTTACAAGGGCTGTGGCTTGTATGTAACTTCTGACCATTGAGTTTCTTTGCTATCGGCAATTTCTCAGCTCTCCTATCTTTGCAACAGGGGCAGGAAACTGTTTATAGGTCTGAAAAAAACCTGAAAGCCTCAGGCTGAGTGTGTGCATGGGAGCTCAGGTTCAAACAAAGCTACAGGTCTGACTGCATGCTTAACTTCTGCAAGTTCTGCAAGCTGAAGTGAGAAGCAGATGAACTCCCTGCATCACTTTGCTTTCATATATAGATAAAGCCAAACTTAATGATACTGCCAACATTATTTAGCATTGGTCTCTGCAAAGGTTACTTCCAAATAACAGGAATCATGCAATTCATTTGAAATTTTTTTTTTTACCTTTAGTAATGGGTCATCTTCAAATTAAAGCAGAAATTCCATTGGATTTGGCACAGCTGGGTTTTTACAGACATTATCTGTTCGTCAGATAACCCATCCTTATTATCCTGATTATCCTAATAACCTTATTAGTAGGTTATACTCCCTCTCACTTAGATAAACAAAAGAGATGCATGCAACAGTTCAAAAAAATCATGCAGATCAGTAAGCACTTGTTGCATTTCATTAGAAGCTTACAACTAATGTATTTCTGATCCCAAAATGAGTACTGAACGGCTACTTCTGACCATTGCCCTATTCAAAATAAACAAGGCTGAAGGTCAGATAGTTTAATCTGATATTTAAAAATCAGTAATTCTTCACTGTCTGTCTCAAACCTAACAGGTAATAGTACAGCCTGACTTCCTCCTTCTTATGACGCCTCTATGCACAGCCAATCTCACTCCTCACAATACAGGCAAAGTTTTAAGCAAACAATAGCTATCAGTCTGCGAGTTTGAGAAGTGGGGTTTATCTCTTACCTCCTTTTCTTTTCTCTCATCCTGCACATCCACAAAATTTGCCTGCCTCTGAATTGTTACAAATATTCTGTGTCTGTCTGTACTTAAGAGTGTCTAAAACACCACACAGACTAAAAGTAGAGAACAGTAGCATTAAAAAAAGAGAAAAAAAGTCTTTCAAGGTCTTTGCATGTCGGATTTCACAGCTCCTCAGGTTAACTTAGTTAAAGTTAACAAATGTCATTGATTTCCAATTAACTTCCTATTTTCCCCAAGTTCACAGATACATTGAGATTGGATTTCCAGTAGTTTGTATTTCATTGATATCTTACTATGCCAAATGCCATTCCATATTTTCATCAATGATCAGAAACTAAAGTGAACCTCAGGAAAGTGGGAAACTACTTTAAGGAAACAATCCTCAAAACCGAAGGTAATCACTTTATCTTTGAAGACAAGCCTGACCTGTAGCTATTTTGATGAAAAGGAGCAGGGTTAGCTTCCAATCTCTACTAGAGACTAGAACTGTCTGCTTAAATTCAGTTAGATGTTCAGTCAGTGAAAAACAGAAACAGAGCTGGGAACAAACACCAAGACTTAGAAATCCCTGCTGCCATGACAGTATCTGAACTACTACCCTACAAAAACCTTTTTTCTTCTCCCTGTAAATGGGATTGAGAATTTCACCCTTCAGCCTTGAACAACATTCACTAAGGAGTCAGGCAAAATTCAAATTTTTAGTTGCCTCAGTTCCCTAGTGATGAGCTAAGACAGCTTATAGTGCTCAGTGCTGAGGATGTACTAGACACCATATTGAGATATTTCCTTCTGATTCCCTGGGTTTGAACTCTTAAACCCAAACACAATATTCCACTTTGAAAGAATGACATTTAGAAGTTAAGTCAAGGATGGTTCAAAATATTTGTCCTAAATCTGTGGTTTTGCATCTTCATCTTATTTGTCTGTTAGAAACAGAATTGTAAAGTAATGTTAATATGCCATCTTGCAAAAAGATTGACAGTTTTATAAATGATACTGAAAATGCAGTAAGACTTAAAGTGGACACAGTTCACAGCAGATCTACAAACAACTGTTAAGTAGAATTACAGCAAGAACAATGTCACCTCAGTTGCTCACTGACAAGAAAATTCTACCTTATCATACGTGGATAGAAGAGCAAAAAGAGAGAATAAGATGGAATGCAGGTGGAAGGCTTTGATCTACTTAAATTCTTTAAATGCCAGACTGAACAAGGTATGAAGGACAAGTGTCTAGAAGGAAAGATTATTTAATTTTTAAATAGAAAAATACTTGAAACCTTTCTTGAAAAAAAAACATGAAAATGTTTTGCTGCATTGTCACTGTAAGTCATGTGGCAAATACCATGGTATTTTTTATCATCATTCTGTAAGGCACAAAGAAATAACAGAAGTTCCCAAATGTATTATTCAGAGATGCTTATGCAACAAATATATTTTCCAAAGAACATCTTACAAACAAACAAACAAAAACCCAAACCAACCCCGAACAAAACAAACCAAAAACCCTGAAGAAGTAACAGCCTCTTCCATAAACCATTTACTAGAAATAGTCTAGAAAAGTTTGTCTGGATTTTACTGCTAAACCACATTTAGCTTTTATTAGGCATATAAAAAACTTATCGGAGAGTGGAGAAAAAGCTAATAGAGCAGTGTATCTTTTACATATTGCTATGCCTTAGCAACTCTCCAGGCACCAATATTTTTCCAGTGTAGGCTGCTTCATGTTTTTAAACGCTATCATTTCAGACAAAGAAAAAGGGCAAAAAGATTGGAAGAAACTTCTTGATCAGCTAGTCCATCCTCTTTCTCAAGACATAGCCAAATGTCTGTATCTCACTGTGGACTGATATTTATGTAATTTATTAAATTTTAGAGACCACAACTGTGATAGCTCTATGGTTTGCCTCATCTATGTTGTTATGTACTTGATTTTATTTTCAAGAAGTTTTGCATAAAGTCTCACAAGAATCTTCTCAAGCACAGCCTACTTTTTTTTCTCTTTCATCCATGGATTACTTTATTTAACAAATTTGAAGGCTCTTGCTTTGCTTCCCTTTCAAAGGCAGATCACAGAGAACATGAAGTCCTGGTCAGGATCAGATGTACAGCAACTAAGGAATTCATCACTAAAGCAGAGCATAGTGTCAGGAACAGGGAATTCAAGGAGAGAGGTTAGACCACTGTCCCTGATTTGAAATCCTGTAATTATCTGCAATCCCCCCACCTGGTCTCCAGAATACCGCGTAAAATAACGGGGTGTGTTGTTACTATATCAGTAATAGGGCTTACTATGTTTCAATTCCCTACCTCTACCACAGTTGTCTTTGCAGCTTTGCACATAGGTTGGTTGAAGTTTCTTGCAGTTTTCCTGAAAAAACCCAAGAAAATTAATAAATATTAAAGGCTGTAATAGTACAATGAAAGACTTTTCAGAGATAAGCTACTACAAGTGTGTCTGTATTATAAGCATCACAAAGCTTTTTGCCAAATAGCTGGAGAACTAATAAAAAAAATGACAAGGGAGCAAAAAGTATTGTAGAATTGTGTAAGATGCATCTGAAATGAAATCACATTTTGCTACATTATAAAGTATTTATTACAGCTCTTTTGACTTTCAATCAGCACACTGTTTAATTGCAACTGGTTATGTTACTGATATCTTCATTTATTGGATCCAAAAGCAGCAGCAAGCTGGACTTTGTACAATGCCTTTGTTTCTCTGCACAAAGAATGAAATTAGTCTCCACAGGGGACCAGCACCAGGCCTAACAATCTCTCAAGTATGCTTTCATAACTCAGACTAGGACTTAGGATAGCACTTTACCCAGCAGTAAACGTAATCCAATTCTCTTAATTAAAAAAACCAAAACTGTGTCCGCTTGGCACTCACTGTAACACACTGGCATTCATCCTGAGTATTCCCATACAGCATTTCTGTACCAAGGAAAACGAACCTCTAGAGAACAAAAGCAACACATGATATATATACCTGTGTTGGGATCTGCACCAAGAACCTTGTAGGTACAGGGGAAACAAGTGACCTGTCAGCCCCTCTATGTTTTTCAGAAACCAAACAAAACTGTTGGCACATTTAATAATTAAGAAAAATTAAAGAGGTTTTAGTGGTGTTCCACTGCTAGCTTCTCAGCATTTTTCTCTGTTAAAAAGTAGAATTCTTGAAAATGTTTCATCAAAATCCATGAAACCAGGGTTCAAAACAAGTTAAAACCTCCTTTCCCACACAGTTTTTCCACAGAACCATTTTTTTTTTCCCCGACCATCCTTATTTCATAGACTCACAGAATCATTTAAGCTGGGGAAAAAGCCCTTAAGACGATCGAGCCCAGCAGCTGAGCTGCAAGGTGTCCTGCCCCGCTCGCTCCCCCGGCGCACGGACCGAGCGCGGCGCAGCAGCGCTGCCGAGCCTCGCCGCGCTGCCGCCACCTCCTGGCTCCGGGGCACGGAAGGGATGCGGCCAAACCCCGACACAGCAGGCAGCTCTGACAGGGTTCCAGTGCAGATTCCAGCCAAAGCTATACCCAAAGGCACGTATCTTGAGGAAATGTCGTTTTATTGGCAATACACAGCTGCTGTGAAGCCTCTAACAAAAGGCCAACCCTGTCCTGGGGGCATCAGGCACAGCAATGCCAGCCAGACAAGGGAGGGATTGTCCTGCTCTGCTCTGCACTGGGGTGTTCTCACCTCGGGTCCTGGGGGCAGTTTTGGGTGCAACAACATAAAGAAGGTATTAAACTATTAGAGAGTGTCCAAAGGAGGGTCCCAAGGATGATGCAGGGCCTTAAGAGGAAGCCAAATAAGGAGCGGCTGAAGTCACTTTGTCCGTTCAGCCAGGAGCAGAACTGAGGGGAGATCTTATTGAAGTTACAACTTCCTCGGGAGGGGAAGAGGAAAGGCAGACACTGATCTCTCCTCTGTGGTGACCAGTGACAGGAAATGAGGGAATGGCCTGCAGTTGTGTCAGGGAAGGTTCAGGTTGGATATCAGGAAAAGGTTCCTCACCCAGAGGGTGGTTGGGCATTGAACAGGCTCCCCAGGGCAGTGGTCACAGCACCAACCCTGACAGGGTTCAAGAAGCATTTGGACAATGCTCTCAGGCACCTGGTGTGACTCTTGGGGATGGTGCTGTGCGGGGCCAAGAGTTGTATTTGATGATGCTTGTGGGTCCCTTCCAACTCAGCATATTCTATGATTCTATGAATAGCTTCTGCACATGGGTCTTCTCAGTGGCTATATACACTCAAAAGAAGGATGTAAGAATAAGAAACAAAAGGAAAAAAACCCCATGAATTATATTCTCCTCTGAGAGATGAATACAATACTAGTTAGCAGTGTTTCAGGAAAAACTACCATAAGCTAGGTAAAGGAGCAAATGTGAAGAAAAACAGAGTCAGAAAAGCTGAATTAAAATACCTGAGAAATGGACACATATGGGGGAAGGAAGACGACAGAACTAACAATTCAATATTTTATCCTATGTGACTACTTCTCTGAGCCAAAGACTCTCTCAAGACCGTAGTGGCTACTCTGCCAGTAAAAGAAACTGATATAAAATTATTTTTACATAGGGAGAAAACTACAAGAAAACATTTCAATATTAATTTGACATTAACAAGAACTAATGGGCTCTAATCTGACATAATTTATACAAGTTTCCGCCATTTAGACTGTTCTTGAGTTAGTAAAGTCGTTTCAGAAGCAGCAGTCTTGTATGGGATGAAAGGCTTTATTTCTAAAGAACACACCATCCAGAAGTTTTATGGGATCCAGGGCCTTATTTCTAAACAGTCCATTATCCAGAAGGAGAAAAATGAGAAGCACTACATTTATTTTCCAACACAGAATAATGTTAAGGAGTTAGCAGTAGGGAATTCAAAACCTAGCTAGACCAAGTTGCCTTTTTATTTTAAGATAATTTTCTGGACATCTAGATTCAGCAACACCTACAAAGTTCCATGGTTCCAATCCATTTCTAAGCTGACCCAAAAGCATGACATCTTTTCTCCCAGACGCAAAAGATAGCAAACTAGTTCATAGCAGACTAAACCAACAAACTACATCCACTACATACCTAATGATACGATGATGCAGAGACACCTCAGGTATTAGCTGAATTTATGTATTGCAGAACCAGTCGAAGCATGAAGAGATGACCTCACATGACAGTGACAGCAGAGGCTCTGACTCAGGTTATCCCTTGAACATTCCTGCTCCTTTATCAATAGTCAATTTTCATCACCAACAAGCCACATGTTTGCTTGTAAAGTCAAAGTACTTTGTGCTAGAACAACTCCAAAGCAGAATGGTACCAGATGAAATGGGGAGGGGAACCAAAGTAGACAGAGAAGTCACTCTCCATGATATTTGAAAAGTAATAGCCGTCAGGTGAAGTACCAGGTGACTGGAAACAGGGAAAGATGGCTCCCATCTTTTAAAACAGCATGGAGGAGGACCCCAGGAACTACTGATCTGTCAGCCTCACCTCTGCGCTTGGGAAGATCATGGCGCATACTCCTAGAAGCTGTGCTAAGTCACAGGGAGGACAAGGAAGGTGACTCAGGACAGCCAGCACAGCTTCACTGAGGGCAAATCCTGCCTGACCAATATAGTGGCCTTCTATGATGGAGTGACTACATCAGTGGATAGGAAATGGTTAAAGATGTCATTTTTCTGCACTTCTGCAAAGCCTTTTGACATGGCTTTACAGCCCTACATTGTTGTCTCTAATCTGGAGAGAGATGGATTTGATTGCAGACTGTTTGGCAGACGAGGAATTGGTTCAACAGTCACATCCAGAGGTTAATGGTCAAGGGCTCAGAGTCCCAGTGGACATCAGTGACAAGTGGTGTCCCTCAGGGGTCTCTACTGGGACCAGTGTTATTTAATATCTTCATTAATGACAAGGATGAAGGAATCGAGTACACCCTCAGCAAATTAGCAGATGACACCAAGCTGACACACCTGAAGGATGGGTGAAGCTGGTTGAAGTGGTGCAGCTGACACACCTGAAGGATGAGATGCCAGCCAGAGGGACCTGGACAAGCTCAAGAAGTGCCCCATGGNGCTACCAAGGTGATTAAAGGGATGTGGAACCTCTCCTACAAGTAAAGGCTGAGAGAATTTGAATTGTTAAGCCTGGAAAAGAGAAGGATTCAGGGTGACCAAATTGCAGCCTTCCAGTTCCTGAAGGGAGTATTCAAGATCAATGGAAATAGACTTTTCACAAGGCCATGTGGTGACAAAATGAGGGAGAATGGCTCCAAACTGGGAGGGGAGGTTTAGATTTGATATTAGGGAGAAATTATTTACTGAGGGTGGTGAGGAATTGAAAAAGGTTGCTCAGAGAAGTTGTGGATGCCCCATTCCCAGAAGTGTTCAAGGCCAGGCTTGATGGAGCACTGAGCAACCTAACCCAGTGAAGGGTGTTCCTGTCCACAGCCAGGGCTGGAACTGGATGATCTTTAGGATCCCTTCCAAACCAGGCCATTCTAGGTGACTGTGGTGACTATCAACAGAAGCAGAGGCACTCCCTGATGTTGTCCCTAATGAGCAAAGCTCCAAGGGAGGTTAAGACCTAGAGGCACTCTGTTCATCTGCGTAGAACTAGCACCTGCATAAGACTAACAAAGCAAAATGCCCATGTATCCTTTCAGTTATCATAGGAACAAGGTGAGATTATTTCATTATGTTTGAGGGAGTCTCGGATTATTTGTCTTGCTAATGGTGTACTGTACCCAAAAGCTATTACCTGCTGAGTCAGACACAGGACTTTGTTAAACAAAAGATAACCACTGCTAAGTGGTGCAGAATAGTGCACTCAGCATGAAGGTATCTGGAATGAAAGCTGCCACAATGTGCTGTATGGAACAAAAGATCTAGGGCCCATGAACTATCACTTTAAAAAAAAACCAAAACAAACAGTTTTGAAAAGAGCTTTCTAAAGAAGTTGGTGCCATTCTGGATTCCAAGCAAACAGTATAGCTTGATGCGTGAGAATAGAAAAAAATTAATGCCAGCCTGTGGTCCAAGTAAGTGTACCTAAAGTATATCCCTTAAATTTATAAGAGCTCTGAGCTTGAGGGTGATTAACAGTTTGGCAGAGACTTGCTACTGGCTTCACAGAGTCACAGGAGCACACTGTGAACAGTACCACAATGCTGTGAAAGTGGTAGCAGACACCAAGTTATAAGACAAGCTTATGTTTCTCTATCATCAGATAATCATGTCTCATCCAGAAACGGAACAGGTCCCTGCTTATCATAATCAAATTCCTTTGACCCATGACAGCTAGTAATGTTCTATATGGAATAGGACATCAGATGATGATTCGTTTCCATCTTTGATTAGTTACACTTGAAGGGAGGAGTCAAGATTTTTAAGTCTTCACTCCAGATGGAAGTAGTATCTGGTATCAGTCGTATTATGTGAATGTGGGAGACATATGAAGACTTCTGAAAGGAACAGGAAGAAGGAAAGGCATAGAGAACAACAAGACATAAAGGAAGGGATTAAAAGGAGAACACAACCAGTCTGCTTCTGCGGAGAATGAAAGAACTTTTCAGAGGTATCTATTATGCATCAGTAGATAGATACAGGATAAAAGCACAGAGAGTAGTGGCTCAGGATCAAAGACAAGGCCAAGGGGGAAAGACTGTTTCCTATATTCAGTGTACCAGAGCCTAAGGAAAGCACTTTAGCAGCCATCAAATTCATCTGCATGCACACAAAAAAGTTCACCTTTCAATCAGAAACCATATTGTCTTGCCAGTGGGCAAGTCAGGATGTCAAGAGTTGGCAAAATAAAACTTAGTTATTAATTTTCAAGTATTTTAATTTAGTATTAATTATGTGGAGATATATATATACACATATATACATAAAAAAAAGCATTATTTTATGGGTATTGTTTTATACACATATTTTTCAGTTGCTTTTCCAACTCCTTGCTTGTTCTAATACGTATAAAGAGAGGCTCTTCATCAGCATCTGCTTGTAATAAACTGCAAGTGGTAACTACAACACTTACCTTTTCATCTGATAGCCATAAGACAAACAAATAAAACCAAGCATTAAACATAAGCAAACCTCTCTCCTGCTTCAGTTCAGGACAAACCAGAACACAAACAGAGCAATTCATATAAAGTATTTTCTCAGTAGTGCAATGTCAAACTTTTCATTGAAAAGGTGTTTAAATTCATATGATGCCTTTCCCTACACCACTGAGAGCAAATCAACTTTAACACAGTTTTCTTTAGACAGAATCAGTTTTCCCATCACTTGCTGGCCAGAAGACTGACTCAGTTCCCTTCTCTTCTGTTATACATGAAACTGCACTTCTTGGGTCAGCCTTTAATTGCTCAAGAAAAAGGACTCAAACTAACATGACAATTGAAAGGAAGAGAATGTCACTAAATTTCTCAACAGTCATCATAAAGACTATGGTCTGCTGTGTCTCATTTTTAACTACCAATGTTTTATTTCATAGCTATGTTTGAATTCTCAAAATCCATTAGAAAAAGCAATTATATTTTGGTGTTTTATAGCAGTGT
Organism: Platysteira castanea; assembly: GCA_013397175.1. Taxonomy (NCBI): domain Eukaryota; kingdom Metazoa; phylum Chordata; class Aves; order Passeriformes; genus Platysteira; species Platysteira castanea. The sequence continues at coordinate 23,215 of VYXC01008137.1, forward strand.
AATTTGATAGTAGGGAAATGCAATATGAAAGAATGTGAAATCAGTAAAACATTATTTTGCCATAACACAGGAGACAGGATTCTCCTTCTCATCCATTATCTAAAATACAAAATAATCTTTTCCCACCAGTAAACAAGTCATACCTGAAAATGATGTTTCCTGCACGATCAGCCTTCCATGCCTTCACAAGAGCAAAATCTCCTGTAATCGATTGCTCCAGAATAAAGTGACGGCCATCAAACTCCCTTACCTACAGAGAAAAGTACAAAATTGAGATGTAGGTTTCTTCCAACAGATTTCACACGTAATACTTATTTTAGGAGTTAATTTTGCAGACTATTGTATTTTGACTTCTTTTTGTACTACATAAAGTTTTAACTGAAAAACTGTATCATGACAGAGAAACGTGGAAAGGCTGTAAACCCCAGTTTTATCATAATGTCTCTAGTGAAACAGCATGAGAATCCATATTCCTCCTGCTCCATCTACTGGAATTAGACATGGTTTGTTCTGCACATCTACCAGCTAACCAAAAACTGAAGTGCTAAAGCAGAATTATTGAAAAAGTTCATAAACACGGCCCACCATCAGAAACCCCAAATCCAAAATTAAGTCGGCTTGAGATAGACTATTCAAATCATGTCATCTGACATGCTGAATTTAATTTGGTTTTCCCTGCATTTATGACCAATATTTGCAATGAATGATACTGTGCCTGAAGGCAAAATAGGGAACAGGGACACAGTTAGTCTTTTAATCCTATAGAAAGAGATGAAAATCCACTACTCTAAACAATGTAGAAGGTGAGAGTATACACAAATATTACCTGAAAATTTTCAGAATTCCTGACCGGGGGGGAAGTATGAGAAAAGTGTACGTAAGTCAGTTTGTCAGTACTATAAAAGGAGATCTGAACCTTTGTAAAATGACCCTTCTGTGCAAAATGCATGTGGAGAATGGAATTGAACAAATGACGCCAGTCATGTTATTAGCACCCCTTAGTTATTAGATTGAGGAGAGTAAGGGAGATTTTCCCACAAATGTCAAAAGAAAAACAAATGAAGAAAAATGTTATTAAAATTGTAAGCTATTTAATGAACAAAGCATTCCTCCAAATGATAAAACAGCATAATGATGTGTATGCAGTAAAAAAAATGAAGGGAATAAAAAAGACTGTGTCAATGTCTAGATACTGCAAACAGTCACGTAGAAAATACATGAAAATCCCGGGTTACGGTGGAATTACCTTTACCCCAGAGATGTTCTTGAGGTGAAATTTAATGTTCTATGCAGCCTAACTGGAACACACAATATCAGTCCCACCCATTTCTTCAAGAAAAATTACGGCACTGAGATATCTCTTCCCTTCTCCAAATTCTACATCCAATTTCAAAATGAAACCCTTGTTTCTCCCTTGAAAGCCACATACACTCTTTTTATTTCTTTGCAGTTTTAAACACTGAGACTAAATTGCATTTCAAAGATTAGGAAATGCATTCCCTGAAATTTCTGTCAACTGAGCTCTTCCCAATTTAACAGGAAAATGTCCCATTTCTTCCAAGGCTGAAGCTCCACATGCAGCTACAGGGCTACTTACTGCATGGCACAGTATTTAAAGAGCACCTGCCTCCTAACAGGAGATTGTTCTCAAACACCTCTATGCACTACAGTGGCTGGTACAAAATTTGTTTGAATACACAGCAAATGTGGTCAGAAAACAGTCAAGTGAAGAGTAACTCAGCAAGGCAGCCTTTCACTTGGATGAGTTCTTGATGCTAAATCACTCTAGAACGTTAAAAATTTTTCAAACACATCACAGAGGACAGCAGTAAGCAATGGGAGCAAAACTAATGTGTCTGGTAACAGACACCCAGTTAATTGAATATAGCAGGTTAACTTAACTCCTTCTTAAACTCCTGTTTCTGTTGTAAATATGTTAGAAACTCATTTTTTAAAGCTGCAGGCTTCCTAATGGCAGTCAGACCTCTTACCTCTCTTGGCTGGCTGGCAATGGCAATGGTGCCATCCGTGTTGTACTTGATGGGTGCACCCCCTTCCTGCACCAGTGTCCCATAGCCAGTACTGGTGTAAAATGCTGGGATTCCTGCTCCTCCTGCTCTAATACGTTCAGCAAGTGTACCCTATGGGAGAACATATTTTAAAAAATCAGAATTTGGGAACAACAGATCAAATGTTGATGAATGGCTTGAATTAACTTTATTTTATATCTTGTCATTTGGAGCTTTTCCTTCTGTACTCAGTAGACAGATGTCTTCCTCACATTTTAGCCTTCCCACGTGGAACTGGTACTGGATATGGGAAGAAATGCTTGACACACAGTCATAAACTGCTTGAGATGACACTGTCATACAACTACCTGCCAAATCCCAGGCCCCAGCACCTGGCTGTGTCTCCTCTCCTTCAGTTTGTTTCCCAACCCACTGAGAATAGTACAGAGTTCTTTTTCTCTTTCCCACCTGGCTACATATCCTAGAAGGTTTTTCTTCTCTAACATCCTAAGAAAAACTTCAGAATCCACTCCAAGTTGAAAAAGCCAAACATGGCACATTGAGAAAGGAAGAGGGAGTCCAGTGATCTGGGTTGCCCATGCCAAGAATACCAAAAAGCTAACAGAGCAGTTTTTACGCTGCTTGACCACCCTGCCTGCACTCTTCTCTCTGTCCAGCTGTAGTACAGATACTAACAGCAAAAATTCTGTAATTTTGGACTTATGGCCAAAAATATGTATTTGCTTTTCATTAGTGTCATTTCCTGGATTTTTTTTTAATATTTTCCTGTATTCAAAGCAAGACAAGACCATCATGGTCAATTATACAACTTAACAGCCTCTACAGCATCAATTGCATTTTCCCAAGTTATCCTGAAAGAAGCACAATGACTTCTGGTTGGTTTGCAAAATGATGGCAAGAGGCAGATGCAAACCATGCAACGATACAGGGTCCTGTGTTCTAAGAAGCCTTAGCATTTCAGGATCTCACCATGACCTCTCCTTTATGGTGCAACAATAATATTAAAGTCTCCAATTTTTCCTAAGGTCACAATAAACTTTTTTACAAAAGGCTATTTTTCTTGACATAAATATTTCAAATCCCCACATCTCCTAGTAAGCAATTAATTCACCTTACTGTATACCATTATGCAGTGTAAACCCATTACTTCCATGCTGGATCTACATAGATTATCTGTAGTCCACAAAGCCAACTACATGTCTAAGGAGTTCACAGTCTTCTAGGTGAAAGTACTGAACATTAAATAGGAAGTAAAAAATGCACTGTGAGATTTGTGACATTTGTAACATTAGACATGACAAGTGTCTGGCTATTTTCAGGTCTGCTGACTGGGTATAAAAGAAACTTCTCCATTCATGTCTGGAATTCTAAGAAACATTCTCTCACAGCATCCTCACAGGCAAGCTCATGAAGTCTGGATTGGATGAGAGGACAGTGGGGTGATTGAGAACTAGCTGAACAGCCGATCCCAGAGCATCATAATCAGCAGCACAGGGTCTACTTGGACGCTTGTCACTAGTAGTGTCCCCCAGGGTTCAATACAGGGCCCAGTATTGTTTAACTTATTCATCAGTAGTTTGGAGGAAGCGGCAGATACATCCCCAGTGCGTCTGCTGACAGCACAAAGCTTGGAGTGGCCAACACCCCAGAGAGCTGGGCAGCCCTTTGGAAGGACCTTGACAGGTTGGAGAGACGGACAGAGAAGAACAATCTGAAATTCAGCAAGGGAAAATGCAGGGTCCTGCACCTGAGGAGGAATGATCCCATGCACCAGTACAGGCTGGAGGCTGACCTGCTGGGAAGCTGCTTGGTGGAGAATGACTTGGGGGTCCTGGTGGGCAACAAGCTGTCCATGAGCCACAAGTGTGTCCTTGTGGTCAAGGCCAGTGGTATCCCAGGGTGCATCAAGAAGAGCATTTGCAACAGGTCATGGGAGCTGATCCTGCCCCTCTACTGAGCTTTGGTGAGACCATGTCTGGACTTCTGCGTCCAGCTCTGGGCTCCTCATGACAAGAGAGACTTGGAGCTCCTGGAGTGGGTCCAGTGAAGGGTAACAAAGATGATCAAGGGACTGGAGCATCTCTTACAAGGAAAGGCTGAGGGAGCTGGGCCTGTTCAGCCTCAAGAAGAAATAACTGAGAGGGGACCTCATCAATGCCTGTAAGTGTCTGAACAAGGGGTGCCAAGAGGAGGCAGCCAGGCCCTGTCCAGTGGTGCCAAGCAATGGAACAAGGGGCAATAGGCAAAAACAGATGCATTAGGAAGTTCCACCTAAACATGAGGAAGAATTTCTTTACTGTGACACTGACCACACACTGGAACAGGTTGCCCAGGGAGATCATGGAGTCTCCCTCACTGGAGATATCCAAGCACCAGCTGGACACAATCCTGTGCCATGTGCTCTGGGATGAGCAGGGAGGCTGGACCAGATGGGCCACTGCGGGTCCTTCCAACCTGACCCATTCTGTGATTCTGTGATTGACAAGAGAGGGAGCTCAAGATACTATCCTCAATACAAACTCAAAACACAGCTGTTTTTCCCTGAAACCTATATGAATAGCTGGTTAAAGCCCAAAGGTTGTGTGTCACCTCTAAAAGTGCCACAGACTACCATGCTATAACTTTAAAGTTAGAGCACCAACTTCACAAAAGTTGGTCTCAATAGAACATAACTGATATTGGTGATTTTACAATCTCATTGCACACATGCTGTTTGAGTAGCTGGGCAGTGCTAAAATAATTAAAAATATGGTGCTAAAAAGTAAAGTTGTAAATTGGCTCATAACAGTATGCAGAAATTAATTTCGTTAAGAGTTAATGAACAAGCCAAAAAGGGGTTTGTTGCACAATGAAGGGTATCTCCTCACTTGATCCCTGCCCACTAGATGGCAGGCATTGCACACGCAGCTCCTTGACTTCCTTCTCTTTACATGAGGCCACAGTGCTGAGCATACTTTATGCCTTTTCCTACAATCTCCGGTGAAGAATACAACGGTGTGTGTATATATATATGAAATTCAAATTAATATATTATTAATTAATTAATTCCATCACAGGATTTTACACAGCCAGCCAGTTCTTAACAGATGCATGACCCTAAGATGGTGCATTGGGTTTGCAAGGTTTTGGTAGTTAGAGGGGTAGCTTCTGTGAGAAGATGCCAGAAACTTCCCCCAGTGTCCACAGAGCCAGTGCCAGCTGGTTCTAAGGCTGAACGCATCAGCAAGAGTGCTAGCACCTCTGGGATAGCATATTGAAGGAGAAAGAACTTCTTGCACAGATAGAAGTGCATTCGGAGCACAGAGGAGTGAGAATATGTGAGAGGAACAGCTCTGCAGGCACCAAGGTGATTGAGGGAGGAGGGAGAGGAGGTGCACCAGGTGCTGGAGCTGAGATTCCCCTGCAGCCTGAGGTGCAGCCCATGGTGGGCCACGTGGGAGCACACATCCAGCCACTGGAAGACCCCATGCCCAAGCAGGTAAATGCCTGAAAGAAGGCTGTGACCTCATGGGAAGTCCATGCTGGAGCAGGATCCTGGCAGGACCTGTGGCCCCATGGAAAGAGGAGCCCATACTGGAGCAGGTTTGCTGGCAGGACTTGTGACCTCACAGGGGACTCACGCTGGAGCAGCCTGTTCCTGAACGACTGCACTCTGTGGAAGGGACCCACACTGAAGCAGGGGAAGAGCATGAGGGGCCCTCCTGAGCAGGAAGGAGCAGCACAATACGTGATGCATTCCCTCTTCCCCTTGTGCCACTAGCAGTGAGGAGGTAGAGTAAATTGTGAATAAAGTTAGAGCTGGGAAGAAGGGAGGGTTGGGGCAAAGTGTGTGTAGGGGGAGGGTGTATTAAGATTTGGTTTTACTTCTCTTAGCCTACTCTGATTTGATTGGTGTAACCTAAATTAATTTCCCCAAACTGAGTTTGTGGTGCCCATGATCATAACTGGTGAGTGATCTCTCCCTTTATTTATCTTAACCCATTAATCTTTTGTTATATTTTCTCTCCCTTGTCCAGCTGAGGGGAGTGAGAGTGGAGCTTTGGTGGACACCTGGAGTCCAGTCAGGGTCAGCCCACCACAGATGGCAAGTGCCTTCTGCACACAAGCAAAACATCTGGATTGCAAAACCATTTTCTAAGAGCACTTAAGCATTATTCTACTCAGTATTTTAGATGGAAAGAAATCACCAGTCTCTTGGAGACACTCCTTACCTGTGGTGTAAGCTCAACTTCAAGCTCACCAGATAAATACTGGCGTTCAAATTCAGCATTCTCTCCAACATACGATGACACCATGCGTTTAATCTGCTTTGTCTGAAGCAGAAGACCAAGTCCAAAATTGTCAACACTGTGTAGAAAAAGCCAGACAATACTGTTTTGTTGCAAACAGAGCACTTGATAAGCTGTAATGACTTAACAAGAAAGAACAGTTATCTCCCCCACACATAAGGAATTGAACACAAAAGCCAAATTCCAGCTTTTAGGGGCGAAAGCATCACAGCTACAATTAAAATTTAAGATTTCAGTGTTCAGACCTCATCTCCTCCAAGGCACGGAATACATCCAAAACTTCCCTTTAAAGTCATTTCACATGTTAACAGCTAAAAACACCAGCTTGACAAGTGGCATTATTTTACATATCCACTCCTTTAAAAAGCCTTACCAAATTAATAAAAAGTCAGACATGGCTTTGAGTGAATAAAGATATATTTTTGTTTACACTCTTGCTCACCAGGAAAAAGGCAAGTGATTGCTTAGCAGCCCTAGGAGAGAGGCACATTCGTATTTATAATGCTGATTTCTATATGAGGTAAGAGAATGTTTGTATTTAAATTTTCTTATTATAGTAAATAAGTTAATTTCTTGCTAAATCACCGCCTACGCCAACAAAGGATTTGGGCACTACAAACAAGAGTTTCTTGTCTACGTCAGCCGAAGGTGAATGCCAGAGATGTTATACAACATTTTTATTGTGCCAGTGCTTCTAAAATGCTGATATCCTTCGTGATGTTTGTCACACTATATTGTGTACTATTAGCTTAGGAACATTTCTCAAGTGTTCCTGCAACCAAGGTGCTCTGTAAAACATGCTACTTCAATTCGAGGAGGTATGAGGTTAATATATAAATATGGAAATAAACATAGATGATATGATAAAGACGTTTCTTTCACTTTCCCAGCACATTATGCAGGATGCCAGCAGAGTGATACGTGTGTGTGAAGCTCCTCCACATTTATGTTGGTCTCTGCATCGTATAAGCGGAGAACTCGGACCTTCCAGTCCCTCTATAGAAAAGATGCCATGATCCAGAATTACCTCACAAAAAATTACGTATATCTGCCATTAGTTGGGTCAATTCAATATTACTTAATTACCCACACAATGGCTTGACATTTCAGGATAAGAAATATAGAAAAATATTAAAATTATCCTTTAAGACCTCAAATACTCAGCACTTTGTAATTTAACACACACATGCTTACAATATATGAATCCTGTTGAAAACACCATTCCTGAAGAAGAGCTTCAAAAAAAGGACCAGGTCCAGAAACCTTACTATTATGCAGTATTCATTTTCAAATATAAAAGTGGTAATGCTTGCCAGCCATAGCACAGGATACAGTGCTGCAGGTGAAGGGAGAGGGGCTGAGCAAGCAGGACCAGCACCAGCTCCTCATCTCCAACCACAGTGCTACAAGAGGTGCACGGACAGACATGCAGTCACAATGCCTTCACAACTGCATGCATCATGAACATTATTTTAAGGTTAGGACTATTTTAAGGAGATGGCCCACTTCAGTGCATACTAAAGCATTTTGGAAACAAGATGAGAGGAAGTGAAACAAGCTCCTCTGATCTGGTTCTCTGAATTTATTCTATGTTCTCTAGATACAAATGACTGTGACTTATTATATAAGCTTGCTCCACTGTCCAACTCTGACCTATTAAAAAAAAAATTAAAAATCTAACTGCGATGCAACTTCCAAAGTGTAGTGGTGCCAAAGCCTTGGGACTAAAATGTGCGTTGCCTAGAAACAACCCGTGTTTCTAACTCCCTGCAAGAAAAAAAATCCTGCAGTTTGAAACTAGAAGAGCTGAGAATAGAGAAGAAAGAGGAGTCTTGTGGGCAAAAGGGATTACAAAAAAGAATAAAAATAAAAAAGCCAGAATTTCCTGTACAGGTTAATCCACAGCACGACAATTCCTCTCATGAAAACCGTCAAACCCTGACCTCTCATTACAAAAGGTAGTAAACAAACGTAACAGACCAGCCAACCTCTGATGGCAGTTAAATAGGTTGGTATAACTACAGCACCATGTGGCAAAAGTACAGAATTTAAACAAAATTCTGCAATGCTTTCTAGTGCAAGAACAAGGGGAAGCTTCCCGAACTGCTTGCAAGGCAGAGTTCGCAATTTCTATGTATCATTCAGGTTGTTCACACTGCTCTGATCATTACAAAACTTGGAAGTTACCAAATAGAAATAAGAACTTCTGCATGCAAACAATGAAATACTGAGTGTGCATTCACTTAAGGAAGGATGGCAACAGAGGGTAAGGAGCAGATTTGTAATGGTTAAAAGAATTTCTGCTGCATTTCACTAAGATCCGTAATCCTTCCTCCTACATTCTCAAAAGCAGCTACTAAAGCATATTGTCCTTAACAGGATTTTGCATATCATCCTGCAGGATTCCATGGGGATACACTTGATTCCCTGATCTACTACTGTGAGGTATCTTCTCTCACAAGAAACTCAGAAGTTACTAAGAAATTAAACAGAAAGTTGCACAAAGGTTATTCTGTCACACTCATGCCAAGCTGTTCTTCACTTCTTAAACCACTCTTTCTCTTTGCCTCAAATGCAGCCAATTTGTTCACAAACAAAATTGCTGTGAGGATCTGTTGCTGAGCACACAGGTCATATACAACCTCATTTCCCTAGCACAATGAGAACAGGAATTTCACCTTTCAAAAGTCATGTACCAGGAGGCTCTGCCTGCCTGGTAACACAAAATTACTTCAACTCCCACATGCATTTCATCTTCAGAGCAGCGTCACAAAATCCTGTTGCCATTACTCATATGGGGTTTTTTTTAAGATGTAAATTTCTCTAAAGAAATACACTGCCATCCATATTTTTTGAGGGTGCAATCAGCATTCAGGTTTCCAGCTAAAATAACTCTTTTGCTTTCATGTGCATCAGTTTTAATCTCCCTCCAAAAATCCATTTTGAGCTCTTCACCCTATTTTATGTTTCCTGTTTTTCTCTTATATCTGAATATCCTAAGAAGCAAACATTTCACACAGAAAACACTGTTCTCAGTCCTATTTTCCCTACCCTTTGATTTTCATGTGAATCTCTATCCCAGATTACAAATTTCTAAAACCCTCTCGTTTACACAAAATTCTTTCAATATAACAATTCTATGGCAATTTTAAGCTACTTGTTCTCCCTTTCTGTATTTTGTTGCTTTGTTCATTGTGTTGTTTTAAGCACAAGAGCTTTTTGAACTTTTCAGCTTTAATTATGTTTACCCTCAAAATGTTACCCCTAAAATATCTGCCTTGTAGCCAATGTTCCGCGTATCAAACATCAACCATAAAAAGAGAAAAAGAACCTTTACTGAGTGCCTGGAAAGAATACATCCCATACACCTATTTCAAAAGCTGGATTCAGTCCTTTAAAAATTAAAACAAAGGTAAATGCAATAAAAATGTGTTGCCCTAGATAGGAAGGAAGAAGGTGTGGTAGAAGTTGATGTAGTTGTTATGTGTGCTGTCAGAAAAGGTAAAGTATACATAAGTGCTAGACAGTGAATGTGTTCTTTTACCCTCAGAACTGTTTGGATTTCTAGAAGTTTCCCCATTCTGTATTAAGAGGAAAAGTGAATCAACAGAATACAGGAAACACATACAGGAAAAGAGATCTAACTAAGCATTCATCAAGGACGTAGGTGATCCAAGTTCCCCAAACTACTGATGCAGATAAGAAAAATTAAGGGGGTCTGATTGTGTAGCAACACTTTGCTTCCTATTGTTTTGTCCCTCTCAGACCTACAAAACCTTCCTGTCAAAAACTATGTCTGCCTTTTGTAATTAAAAAAATTAGCCAAAGATGACTCCTAGACAGATCTAGCCCACACTATGTATTAGCCCACACTATACTATATACCACAGTATATACTATATACTATATACTGTATCTAGCCCACACAAGTATACTGGAAGAAGTCAAAGGCAACATGTCAGTATTTCACTGCAGATAAACAATAATGTGCAGCTCTCAGACCTTCTTCTTTGGTGGCTCAAGGAGGACAGATTCTACAGCATTACAGGGAAGAAGAGATTACCTAAGTTTCTAAGCTGATAAAAGCCTCACACACTAACAAGCCCTGAACAGCCTGATGAAGCAGGAAATAGAAATTTGCATTCTTATGCACAAAAAATGGATACTTGCAGTGTCACGCACTCTGGCACAAAGCATACAATTGCTTATTGTTTTTTGAGTAAAAGGAGACATTACAAGACAATTACAACTTCCCTCTCCCTCTCTGCCTTTGTAAAGACATTTATTTGTTTCTAAAAAAAGTGGGTGTGGTCAGAACAGACTGGCTGCCCTCACTGGATGGCAAGCATCACTTAGAATGAGAGCTTCCTTCTAGATTTCTTAAAGAGATAGCTTCCTCTACAGTCGTTGTTCAAAGATTCTCCAGAAGGTGATATTCCTGTGAGATTACACAAGACCAGAAGTCATTGATTATGAAATAGTAACATGAATTTCTTGAGTTTTGGAGAATTAAAACATGTTGGCCAAGGAGCTAACATGATACACCACCTGATTCTTTCTCCTCTCATAATTTGAGGACTGGAAAGATTAGGAGTGTAACTACATCACCCCAGAAGACTACAGATTAAGAAGGAAAAGAATGTAGTAAGAATCCTGGGGCAAGGTTCCACCTCAGGCAGAAACTGAAGTTTCTGCAACTAGCTGTTGCTGCAAAAAAAAAAGCATATTAATAGTTGGTCCTACTCCTGGAAAACGTTTTATGTAAAGACACCAGTCAGCTTCTGGAGAGAGACGAGCAGTCTCCTCAGGCATTGATAGCTCCTAGTGTTACACAACAAAGCATGAAACTTGGTAACAGATGGACCTGTTCCAGAGCTAGAAATTTTCTTGGCAATAGGCTAGCAGTGGGGAAAGGAAACAATTTCCTCTGACATTCTCCATGTAGAAGAGGCTGGATTTATTTGCAACATCAGCTTTTCAGTCTTCAAAAGTATTTGCTCCAAGTTACATGCAATTCTGTCTTCTGACAGATCCACAACTCCTAGGGAAGACTAGATATGCTCCCCAACGAAAAGGAATGCCTCAATCACTACCTGCTTGGCATTTCTTAGTAGCAGAGTCTTAAGCTTTCAGGCACACAGGGGTGCCTGACCATAGCATGAAACTTTACCAACATGAAAGTTATGTGGATAGAGGTACCTCCTGAGTTCTTAGGGACACACATTCTTAGATCCACAAAAATAAAGTATAATCCTGGCAGCCCCAGAAAGAGATTCTTAACAGCCTTTGTGCAGAAAATTAGTAAATGCCTACTAGATGGTGTTTGCCAGAAGACACTGTACTAAAGTGCAGGCACGCTCAGGGCAAAATTAATGCAGACAATCAGTCATATAACAGTTCTTCATAACTCTTCCCTAGTCTTACAGCTGGCTCATCACAACGAGACTATGTCCCACAATAATTTATCCATGTGTTACACTGGAATATTATTAAAGAGCCATCTCAGATGATACTCTGTTTCGCCTTCTCTGTCCCCCATTTCCAAAAGGGTACAAAGAATGAGAACAAGATGAGGAGGAAGAGTTAACTAACAGAGGCAGAAAAACAGATTCAGCTCACAGAAAGGTAAATCATTCAGACGTATAATGCTTACTTGCCTTGTTTCTTGTCTTTAGCCAAATGCCTTGACACTGTCTTCAGGCATTTTCTTTTCCTAGCCATATATCTGACTGCAAATTGCTTAATGGAAAGCAAAAAAGAGGCTGAAGTTCTCTGAAGAAAGAGAAAAGAACCTCTCTGAAGACTGAGAAAAGAGGAGGAAGAGAAAAATATAGGTGCTGCCATATGCCATGGCAGTCCTGTTCAAGAGACAAAGGTGGGGAGAAAGGGAGGGAGGTAGGGAGGCAGGAAAGGAAGGGAAGGAAGGGAGGGAAGGAAGGGGGGAGGGAGGGAGGAGGGAATTGTAGAAAATCACAAAGCCCTGTGTGCAAACTGGTGTCCCTGAGCCTTAATCTCACTCTACTCCTTCTCTGCAGTGTCTGCACTGTACCCTTGTCCCTCTGCTACTGAAGTTTTCTCATGGGAACTCTATCATCCCTGCTCTCATAACTTCATCTTGAGTCTCACAGCAAAATGGCAGTATTGCTCCTCCACCATCCTCCTCCAAAAATCATGCACTTCTCCTGTGAGAATGACGGGTGCAAGCAGATAGGCCAAGTCCATATACTGCAGATAGTTTCTGAAGAGAAGAAATACTGTACATTGCATGGTTACATCAGCAGCAAGGTCTCCTCTCTCCACATTCCTATCTGGCATGAAATGGTGTGTTTTCATGACAACAAGTAAAACAACTCTATTCAGAACTTCTTAAATGTACCATATATTCCTTCACAGAGAAGTTACACGTTACAGAAGTAATCTGATAAATACTTTACCTCATCATGAATGCATCACACTCCAAAAGTCACCTAGCTGAAAGATAGGTTTAACTTTCACTTTTCTATAACCAATTCCTCAACCATGCTGAGTTCTATACCTACTTTTTTTCTCATTTGTAATCACAACCAGAAAGTCATCTCCACAGTTGATTTCTCAATAGTTCCACGTAGTACAAAGTTAGTACAGCTTGCCCTGCCAAAATCCTAAATAACCTCCATACTAAAATTAGCTAGGTGACCTAGGCAGATTTTCAGGGATTTGCAGATCACACAATGTCACCAATTTAACAGCTGTAATAAAGCACCTGATTGGATTCTTTATAAAGAACACAGATAATAAAAAAATTTTAAAAAATCAAATTCAAATAATCAAATTCACTGAAAACATATATCTTGTTTCCTGATTTTGGCAATTTGCCACATGCAGAATTTTACATAACTCCACTCTTCTCTCTCTACCAAGAGAGGTAAGAGTCACTGGTGACCTTGTATTTCATTTCTGAAAGTATATTTAATTTGAGATATTTGAAGAATTTCTTATGAATATACAAAAATGACACACGTGATGTAAGACACTCTGAGCATAACCTTGATCCCATCTTTGTGTACAAGTCTCCTTGCCAGTCCCTCAGACATTTTCAGTTACACTTTAACTTTCCGAATCAAGAGATTATCAAATTTATTCCTCTGAAACCACTTGATACCTAACACTATAAAGAAAAACTTAACAACCTTCTGTGAATTTGGAATGCAATTTCCACATGATGGTAGATACACATTTACATTTTAATAAGTTTTTAATAAGTTTAAGTAATATAAAGACAGATAGATAGACAGACAGATAGATACATAGACAGATAGATAGCTAATTTAGTAACAATAACAGTGGAATTAACCCACATCAGCTACATGCAAGAAAAACCAGGGAATCCATGGCAAAGATGGCAGACACATTTTGGTTTTAAGAGAAACATACCATTCAAAGCAATGACTGAAAAATGAGATAACCTTAAATTTTAACTTACAGAACATTTATCAAACCTGTCTTAAATTCACAATATTTAATTGATAAGTATATAAAGGTACCTTTTGTGCTTTAGAATATGGGGTGCAGTAAGTTTACCCCTGTATCTGATTCCATAGAGTACTGCCTTTTGGAAATTTGGGAACCACAAATAGCCCAGCCCATTAGGAAAACAAGGGTGTTATGGTTAACAGAGCTAAGTAATAGCACTCAGGCATCATGATCAAAAGCGCAAATGTTTATCTCAAAGTCATCTTAAAAGACCTTCAAAAAGAGTACAGAGACCAAAGTTTCAAAAAGCTAGTAATGGCTTATAAGAACACAGACTGAACCACTGATAATCTGACAGATGCTGTCAGTCTCCCTTCAGATGCTCACCCAGGTGATAAGCAATTAAGATCTTAACTGTGACTTCTCTATTTTTACTGTAAGTGAAAGCCTTTTGTTCAACACTACTGCATTCAAAAATTTTTAACTCTCAAAAGCAGACAGAGCCCAAATTTGATAAGGCAATCAGACCACACATACAGTTATCACAAGTAACGGGCTTCATTTTCACTCTGCACAAATTCAGCCTGTCAAGGTGGTTGAATGAATGAAATGTTGATTTCAAAATATGATTATAGTCAAAATTATTTATCTATTTTATTAAGCACAATTAAGTAAAAATAATAATTTCATGCACTTTTTTTGAACTTTCATTTTAAATATCTGGCTGTATTGACAAGAAGATAGTTTTTGTTGCAACCCAGGTCCTGAAACAACAGGTCTGACAGCCTGTTGTTAGGGAAGTCTTAGCACAGGCTGATCCAAAATATCCAAGTTCCAAGTAACTTGAAATCAGTATACAACGAAATACCATGAAGTTACATGGAGGTGAAAAAACAGTCAAGAAGGTACTGTATACTAATCACAGCTATGTTGGGAATTTACTGAATCAATATTTAAAATAAGCTTTTCAAAATTTATTTATTTATCCATTCATTCATTTTCATTTATTTTTTTATATATATTTTCATTAATTTTAATACTGGCAAATGTGGAACGAACCAAATTTAAACAAGAATGAAGAAAATCTTTAAGATAATGGATTTTGGTAGCTTACTGAGACAGAATACCCTCAATTTAAAGGGCTTACAGAAATGCAGTGTAAAGAAAGTATTTACATTATGAACAATATAAGCAAAACAAGTTAGAAGGGAAGCTGTGAGAGGTTCTATTTTAGGAGCACACCTATCTGTTGCAGTTATCTTTCACTATTGCCCTGGTTCACAAGCTTCAGTTTCCCCTGCAGCAAGCTGTGTAAATACCAGAGGTACTGGATATTTGAACTGCTTCACTTTCAAACACTTTGCCTTGTTTGGCTTGGCAAAAGAGTAACTGCTCCTAAAGGTGCTGTTTCACTGGCTCACACACAGCGTGAGCACAGCAGCAGACAGCAAGCAAGAGCACCCCATACACTTCTGTACAACCTGTCACTGAAAAGCCTTAGGAAGGCTAAAAACAGGACTTCACTTGCCAGCAATGACATGATTTGAACAACTTTTTGCAGGAGGAATCTCCTCCCAATTACACTGCAGCACGGAACAGGAAGTAGGATGTGAACTTGTGAACATCCTACTCCTTTAAAGCTGTTTCCAGACACTGCCAAGCATTTCTAGGCTCTGCTGAACCTTGTTTCCAGCTAGAAAAGTTGGCAAGAACGCTTCAGGACTTCCTAATTACTGCTTTCCCTTAGATGTAAGCGAATCACTATCTCCATTGCTGCTATTTTAGTTATAAACAGATAGCTCTGTATCACATTCCGTGGTTCTCACATATTGAAAGGCATGTGACTCAATCCATACAGCTGCACTGCTCTCCAGAATAGGCTGTCTGTCCATGTACTTGGCTCCTTCTCTGCTCCAATTACAAGCTGCCTGCTAACCCCACTGCAGGACGAGAAAACCTGACCACAACCAATTACTTCCTATTTGCTGGAAGAGCTGGAGAAAAGAAAGCAGCTGCAGTCAAGAAATTGAAACACAGCCAGGCATCAACTCCAGCACAAGGTCACCAAAGAAAACCATATGGCAATTTGAAAGTGGCAAATTACTCATCCCACAAAGTGCCTGACACCTCAAGATTACAAGAACAATTCACCCTTTGAACACAACTGCTGCAGGATATATGACTGCTGTGCTACTTCAGCTGTAAAGGCATTTATTAGTGTTGCAATACTTGATAATACCACAATACTTCTGGACATGGTATTAGAAGATGCTAAAAAGATGCACGGTATTAGAAAAGCATGCTTTTTGACATGCTAATTAGAAGATTAGAAATGGTATGAATTGCTGTGATGAGAATTCTGACTTTATTTCTGACGACAGCTGTGTTTTAACATGGTTCGCAAACACTACCAAACTATAGCAGGCTAAGCTCCCCAAAGTAGTAATACAGTAAATAAAAAGATAGATGAAACAGTTATTCTATCGTTAATTAAATTTCAAAATAAATTATAGTATTCAACAGGAGAGTAAAACTTGTATTTTTACAAACTAGACTTTAAAAAAAACCTCTAGATGCCCTTAAGCATTTTCAAATTGTTACACTGTTCTGTGAGGAACTCTCCAGGTTTTCATGAATGTTCATGGAAAACTAGTTTCAAGAAAACAGGAATTAAATTTTGCTTTCCTGCCAACAACCAAGAGTTTTACAGAAATCACTTCAGCCTCAAAATCCAAAGAACTTTCAGGAAAGTTAACATTATTTCAATAAAAATTAATCTAACGTATAACATCACCAACTATATTCAGAATACAATACAAAATGTCTTCTTTTTCATCCTATTCCACAGTGCTCCTCTTTCCACTTTTTCTCATTTTCAAACTTTCGCCTCCCCCTCAGGAACATCTGTGCAATCTCTCTATCTGCAAATATATGTGTGTTATTCAAAAACAAGACTATGAGGAAAGTTAATGGTCTCTAGTGCTTGATCCTTCCACTCAAAATTATTTGTCTCTTTCTTTCTCCTGTTTATCATCCAGCAGAAATTGTTTCCCACAAGATTCTACGGAGCTTAAGTTTGACTGTGTATGTACCAAATATCAATACAAATCATCTGTTATCCAATGAATGTGCAATTCATATTTTGCATATTAATATTTTTATTTAATTTCATTTATATTTTTATCAACGCACTTCAACTGAAGTGGCTGTAGTTATTTCTCTATATGGAGATCATTATGTATTGTGGAGTCTACTACAATGAACAGCTTGTGTAAAAATTAGCCTGAATGAGAAGCTGAGAAATTATACATGAAAGAAGTATTCTCACTGTCAACCTCACATGAATTTCTTAAGAGGCAAACATTTAAAAAAATAAATCAAAAATTTCAAGACCCATTAAAGAGGCTCTCCATTCTTCCATCATAGATATTCTCTGCTGTTTTTGTGTTGCCTGGAGTTTTTTTAAAGTAACAGAAATATAGTAAGAGGGTCAGAAAGCACCAATCTGAGTTTAAAAAAATATATCCCTATTTGGAACTTCACAAAAACACACACATACACACAAAATCACTGATACTACCTTTAAGGCATCTAAGCTAGACTTTCCAGTTACAGTCAACCAGTTAAATATATATAAATTTAAATATGAATACTTATAGTAACATAATTGCAATTCTCTACAGCATGACAATTGGTCCCTGACAAACTTGAGTATACACATAGTACTGAACTTCCTGGGCTCCTTCCAAAAATAACACTTTCAAACCAAGCTGTCTTGTTAATATGAAAATTATGATGGTGAAAACCAAGATTTTTTCATATATATCAGCATTTTCACATAATTGGAATCTTTAGTCTGTACTTTTTAAACCACAGACATATGAATACCTACCCTGCATTGTTACTGACTGCTGTTATTCCCTTTACTCCTGTCTTCAGTAAACCCTCAATGAGGTTTTCAGGAATCCCACACAATCCAAAACCTACATAAAATAAAAGAAAATTGATTATGTAACAAGTGTTTGAAAGAACATAGATTGTTCAGAAGTCCGGGAATTAAAAATCTTTTCTGAGTAGAACAAGCCCATTAGTCAACTAAATAAATCAACATTTCTGGAAAGAGTTGCCTCCTAGTACTGGAATCTCCCACTCACCAGAAGCCTCCCAGTCTGGATGAAAGCTGTTTACCCATCAGAGTGGGCCTTTGGGGAAGCACTTCAGGGCCTTGGCTCTTCTTATGTGTGTCCTCAACCCTGTACTCATTATTCCTCCTTCTCTTTCTACCCACGTAACCTTCCTATCTTTGCTGCACATCCCATACAGCTTAGCCTGTAATTAGGCGATAAAAATCCAGGAGTGTGAACACCCCTGGGAAGGTATCTAACTGGAATCAGAGTAATCTAGATCTCCACTGAGGCACACGTGCCTCACACTCCCTCCTATTATGCGAGAATCCAACACACCTAAAATGAAATATCATGTCACACTACAAGCATTACCTTTTCACAGAATCACAGAATCAGTTAGGTTCTAAAAGACCCCTAAGATCAAGGCCAACCTATCTTGGCCTGAAATCTTCTTTTCTTCAAGTAATAACAACAATAAAAACAAACAAACAAAAACCCAAAATTCCTGCAGAAGGAATTTTGTCTCATTACATATCTCCATTGAAGTTTCCCGTATTTTACAGTTCATTACTTCTGCAATATTAAAACAACCTAATAAATAGATAAATCACTTTTTTTTTTTTAATGCAGATTGAACAGCATGAAAGTGTGGAAAGCATCTACAATATCCAAAAGCTCAAGTCACAGTGAAAGTTAGTATGACAACTTCATGACTCTTCTGGAAATGCCTCACATAAAAATTAAGTGTAACATAGATAAGTATTATCTTAACTTCCTAACACAGAAACAGGTTAGGCAATTTGTTCAAGGTCACAGAGACCCAGAGACGAGGCAGACAAAGGACACAGAGAATGCTAACATAAAATAATCAAACCAAATTGTATTTATTCACCATGTGAAATAACAATGTTATCTTGAAAATTCCCAAGCTCATTTTCTGGATTATAAGAAATAAGAGTCCAATTTTTGCTAGTGGGGAAAAAAACCTAATTATTTTTCTGAGGCTTCTTCCCCTATGACACAATCTGGATTTTCTCACTGAAAGAGTATGACCCTCACGAGCAGAGTAGGAAACCACATGTTTAATAAAACATGCAATTCCATGGATTCTCAAATTAGTTAACAGTAAAAGAAACAAGGTAAATGAGTAAAAATAACATGATTGCATCTGTAAAGAATTTAAATATTTACCACCAACAAGTATAGTTGCCCCATTGGGTATATCTTTTACAGCTTCAACAGGATCAGTGTAAAATTTGGTGTTGCGATGACAGCTGGTAGAAAAATAGCATCCACAAATCTGCAACAACAATAAAAGAAACAAGTGAATGAACAAAAGGCATTATGCAGTAGCTTTGTAATGAAGACCATTCCTCTGGCTAGATAGGGGGGGAATTAGACAAAAAAAAGATATTGCTACTGTAAATCCTAGGCAGAGGGGGAAGGGGGGGCGTGGGGGGAGGAGAGAGGGAAGTATGGTGAAGGTCTCTGAAACAAGAGAATTTCATCCTGAATTACTAACTGTGGCTTTCTGAGAACAGATTTACAAATGCTATTCCTCAGCACAGGCTGGAGCCATCCACAGACTTCTTAAACTATTTATTGCTACACAAGCTTCAAAGACATCCAGACACTAAACATAAACAGAAACTGCTGAAAGAAAGACAACACCACCGCAAAATTTGAGTGGGAGCCAAGGAACACTAGGAAGGACAGCACTGTACTGGCAGTATGATAAGCAGGGACGCCCTTTCGCAGAGCAAACTCTCGCCCAGCTTCCTCATGCAGTCTTAGAGCTCCTCGTGTTGTTGAAGAACAGCACAGAATCAAGAAGACTCCAAGAAATGCATGAAATATGGAGGAAAAGAGGGAAATCAATACAAATCCCACCCCCAAACCTGGACCTCACAGTGCAAAGCCATTACACAGTAGTCATGACAACTTATGCATGTACCGTTATGGACTTAGGTCACAGTTACTTTTTTTCTCTTTAAGTACTTACCACTAATAATTAATGCATTAATACTACTCAAGTATTTGTTCAGGAACCAGAAGAAAAACTGACCCTTAAATCACTATGTTGAAACAGTCTCAATAAGTTCAAAAGATCTGGAAACTAAAGTATTACCTACTGGTGTACTACCTACTGGTGTACTACCTACTGGTCTTTCAACTTCTAGCTTGATAGCAAAAGTGAAAAAATTTATATTGTGAAAGAGGGAGAAAAATTAATAAATAGGCAAGGTAATCTACACATTTTAAAAACAATAGTCCAATACTTCTCTGAAGAGTTACCTTAAGAGTTACTCACAGTTACAACCAGGGCAACATTTTTTGGCTCAGTTTCAATATTACACAGTCTGTCCTCTTTATAAAATTAAAGCTGCAAGAGTTTATACAGACTATTAAGGAAACCTTTCTGAATGGAAGCTTACCTCCTTCCCAGTGGAAACACTGATGTTCCTCTGCCTTGATGGGCTCAATAAAAAGTCAGTATGTGGGTCATAAGAAACAATGTCACATGAGAAAAACTACAACAGCCTTCTGCATGCCAAATTACACCATGAATGTTTTGCCACTGATCCATGGTATTCAAAAAGTCACAGAGTCAGGTGCAGTCCCTCCAGACTTCCCTGAGGGAAACACTGTGCCCATCTTTAAAAAGGGTAAAAAGGAGGACCCCAGGAACTACTGACCTGTCAGCCTCACCTCTGTGCCTGGGAAGATCATGGGACAGATCTTCCCAGAAGCTGTGCTAAGGCACAGAGGACAGGGAGGTGATTCAGGACAGCCAGCACAGCTTCACTGAGGGCAAGTCCTGCCTGACCAACCTAGTGACTCTGTGGGGGAGTGACCACATCAGGGGACAAGCAAAGGGCTACGGATTCATCTGCACTTCTGTAAAGCCTTTGACACGATTCCCCACAACACCTTTGTCTAATTTGGAGAGAGATGGATTTGATTGCATGGATTTGGTGGATGAGGAATTAGTTGCATGGCCACATCCAGAGGGGAGTGGCCAATGGCTCAGAGCCCTGATGGATACTGGTGATGCATGGTGTCCCTCAGGGGGTGGTATTGGGACCACGACTGTTTAATGTCTTCATCAATGACAAAGAGACATCAAGCACACCCTCAGCCAGTTTGTAGGTGACACCAAGCTAACCAGTGCAGCTCACACCCTGAAGAATGAGATGCCATCCAGAGGAACCTGGACAAGCTCAAGAAGTGGCCCATGGGCATCTTATAGGGTTCCACAAGGCCAAATGCAAGGTGCTCCACCTACACCAGGGAAATCCCAGGCCTGAGTACAGACTGGGAAAAGAACTCATTGATACTTGGGTGCTGCTGGTGTGTGAGAGGCTGGACATGACCCAGCCATGAGCACTCACTCACCCAGAAAGCCAAATGTCTCCTGGGCTGCATCCAGAGCCCCTGTGGGCAGCAGGGGAGGGAGGGGATTCTGCCCCTCTGCTCTGCCCTGGTGAGACCCACCTGGAGCCCTGCATCCAGCTCTGGGGTCCTCTGAAAAGGAAAGACATGGACCTGCCAGAGCAGGTACAGACAGGAGTGTTAAGTGCTGGCAGCCTTGGGAATCACAGTACAACAGGGCTGCAAGAAAGCTCGAGGGCCAGGGCTGGAGGGAGGCCAGGCTGCTGCTGTGTCCCCGTACCCATGCAGAGGAAAATATTCAGAGGCCACATGGAACCTTTTCTTTAATCTCCCCTACTGTGTGCAACAGTGGTGAGCAGAGCAGCATGTGTTACACAAGCATGCATTCGCAGGTTGGATGTCTCTAATGAATATATCTGCCCTTCTATCCTAAATACGTTCTTCTCCGTCCCTTTCATACCCACCCCATCGTTTGAGAGCAATGGGCTTTCAGGGACCTAAGGCACCAGGGATCATCTATGCTTCCCTGCACACCGAGCAAGCTAAGACCTCAGGAACTGGCAGCAGTTCTGGCAGGTTTAAGAACATAACATGGGGACAGATGAGCTCCTAGAATAATCAACAGAATCAAATTATCTGGAAAAGCAAAAATATGACTTAGTAAAACAAAACCTGAAAGCGCTAAGATTTGTACATAAGGATATCAGAAGTAGTAAACACAGGCACGAGAAGGTGGATTTTCAATTAAAATAAATTAAGAAAAGACACAGAGACACTTCTGGCTGAAGAGACAAAAAATAACTTTGCTATGGTTACATGTGGGCTGGAAACCATTAAATCTGCGAGGTTTGGCAGAAGCTTCCCACAGGGAGGGGCAAAGCAAGCGAGCGAGGGAGCTGCATGGCTGCACAGCACACGTCTATGGATAGCAGTAGATGGCGGGGCTGCCAGCGAGCTGCGCACACCTGCTCCCCACCTCCGGGCGGGGAGGCGGTGAGAGCAACATGGGAACTGTAACTGTGCTGCCTTCTGAAATAATGCGGAACTAAATTTAAAAAAATAATAAAAATAAAAAACTAAATATAAAAACAAGACCAAAAAAAACCTCAAAGCCAACCCTCCGTGCCAGC
>VYXC01008137.1:54906-71585 GCA_013397175.1 Platysteira castanea
CTACTTCCACCTCCACACATAACCCTTTTTTTCCTTTTTTTTTTTTTTTTTTAAACATTAGGAGTCAGTTTATAACCAAAGCAAGCAATTAGAAATCCAGTCATCATCAGGCTTCGTAACCTCTGGTCAGAGGACTTATTTGCTGGAAGCAAGTTAGCTTTCTTTCTAGAGATCAAAACAGCCAGCAGTCAGAAGGCTGAGGGGGACCTCCCAGGAGACCGCACCTTCCTCACCGGGCGTAGGAGGCAGAGGAGGGGAAGGTGCTGATCTCCTCTCTCTGGTTACCAGCAGCAGCAGGACATTAGGAAATGGAATAAAGCTGCATCTCAGGAAGTTCAGGTTGCACGTTAGAGAATTAGACTTGCTGATCCTTGCAGGTGCCTTTCAACCTGAGATATGCTGTGATTCTATTAATATATACAGTTCATTTGAGCCTGCCAAAATTTCTCTCTTGGCTACCTTCCCCAAGAATTTGTATGAGTTTTTAATAAATATTACCTATTTTAAGTGTCACAGTTAAGAAAACTTGCACAACCTTCACAACTCAAAAGGTCTTGAAGCTGCTAATAATGATAAAAATTTATAAATCACTACTGTGCAAATCTGCTTTTCTTACCATATTTTTGATTAAAGACATTTCCCTTGTTCAAATAAAATTAAATACACAGAGGAACAACTCTCTTGTGTTTAAGCACTGTTTCTTTAACTTTCCATATAAATAATAGATGTCTCAGAGCTACTAAAGCAGAGTAATTATGTGTATTGAAGACATTACTTATTCTAGTGTGTTCAAAGTTTTCAGGTATTTGGAGATGTCGGGCTAGCACAGTTTCACAGTTACATATATCAGGGCAGTTAGCAAGTGTTGATGGAATACCACAGGGCAAAAATCATTCCCAAGTGTATCATTACAACCAGCCTATTCTCTAGCAGCACACACGCTTACATCTGACAAGGACAAAAAGAGCATGTGGTTTGAAGGAAAGAAGCAACAGAACCTACTGTAGCAATCCACAGAATCTACTTTACATTTGCACCACATACATATATGCACATACACAGAGATTGATACAAACCCAAAATACCAGAACAGTTGTGGCAGTGCCTCTGAAGGACAAAATCATATTAGCTTTCCCTCTTCCATCAACCACACTGTTGACACACAACAACACTCTTCCTGTTACTCTTCCATCAGCTTAGGAACAGAGCATGTCTCTAAACAGGAAACACCTTACCCCATCCATATTGATAACAGTAGCCTTAAAAACAGGTAGTGCTAGGCACTGAAAGTGCACAAATCTCACATGAATTCCTTCACCAGAGATCATTTTATCTTAACTGTTCCCTGGAATATGAAGTGAAACATTTTTTTGCTGCAACATAATTTACGGTGTCACTCAGAGTTTGTTTTTAAACATGGAAATATTCAGAAATATATTGGATCCACCTTCATGTGAAGGTCTAAAAATGTGAATGCTTTTTAAGTTTTCCAAGCTCTGAGAAGAATGGTGAGAGGTAGCAAACCCTAAACCAGGCCACTGTCCTTGAAATATCTGACAGGGATTTTATTTAAACAGGTTCTAAGCAAAAGCAAAAAAATAAGGCAATTGAGGTCAGCGTCCCCTCAAATAATCAGACACCTTGCATTTCACCAGACTTCAAACCAAAGCACTTTGCAATGTGTGGTGAAAAGGCTAGCACAGCAGCCCCATGAACTACAAAACAGAGCTTGGGGGTTTAGTGCCCAAGGGAATACAGCTTGAGGAAGGGATGGGCACGAGGCTGTTCAGAGGCCAATCCAGGCAGCAGGGAGGCAGAGGCTGCCCGGGGCAAGGGTTTGCCGGCTGCAGTGAGGAGGCAGCACCCCACCGCGGTTCAGCCCAGCCCCTCTTCCAGGCTCTGCAGTCTCCCAGTTACTTGCCCTGAAGTCCTGTCATCTCTGTTCCTCACAAACCAGCTCCCAGTGCGAGTACGTAGGGTATGAGAGAAACAAATGCCAAGAAAAATGCCACTAGAGGTGTCTTCTGCTCCCCACACATTTCATGATAAAATCAGGTTGGGGGAAATAAAAAACCAAACACTACAAATCTTCCAAGAGAACCGTGTGTCACCCCCTTTTTTAAACCTTCATAGCGGCTTCTATTTTATCAGCTTGGTATTAACAGAAACACACCTCTTCCATCTCAGCAACTGATAAGGTCAAAACCGATTTCACTGAATATTTACAGAAAGAGTGGGTAACAATTTCTGGGAAAAAATAGTGACCGCATATACATCAAGCTCTTAAAATTGGTGCACCTAAAGTAAGCCAAATGCTAAAAGGCATTTTGTTCTGGTTTAGGTTGTTTGGGGCTTTTTAATTTTTTTTTTTTTTTTACAGGAGACATCTTGAAGGCTGGATGACATCTCTGTCACTGTTAAGGGCTGATGCACCTGCCCACTTGACTAGGTATGAAAAGAAGCAACACTTAAATCATAGCTGGGGATTGAAAAGAAGTAAGCAAAGCAAAGGATCTGAAAAAGGGGATGTCCCAAAGCTGACAACACGGAAAGCATTATATTTCACTCAAGGCATGAAGCACCATCTCCTCTACTCACAGGTTAGCTACCAGAATACTTCTGGTATTCTTAACAGAGCTGTTCCTTTGATGAAAAATTGTATCTGACTACCAACTACATAGGAATGAACAACAGTACAAATCAAATCAAAACACTGATTTCTTCTATAAATCAAACCATTTTGGGAAGAAAACATAATTTTGCTTTTCACATTCTATTCGTTTTCATACGACATAAGACAAACACCAGCAAAGTATCTTATTATCTGTAAGTAGACAGCTTTTCACTTCTAAAGTACTCCAGTAAATGACACTTTTTTTTCTTGGGGTGGGGATGGGGTTTGATGGGTTTTTGTTTTGTTGGTTGGTTGGTTTGGTTTAGGGTTTTTTTGGTTGGTTAGGTGGTTGGTTGGTTGGTCGGTTGGTTTGGTGGAACACAGACAATAACAGCATAGCACCTCAAAAGGGGAAAATGTCTTTAGTCAATTATTTTAAAATATTCAAGTTAACAACATTCTGAATATTGTGTAAGTTTGTTTTATGTTACTGCAATAAGCACTGAGGTACTAGCTTTTTCCAGGCAGGTAAAGAGATGAAGAAGGCTAGGGAAAGAATACAGTGAAATGTAGCACTTGCATAACTAGACAACATAAAATACTTGATGATTGACTGTCAGATAGTAGCAAGATTTTGTTAAAAAGAAAAGGAAATCTTACTGTTTTCCCCTCATACATGGAAGCTCTTTATTATTTATGAAGTTCATTAAGGGTATTGCTGGATGTTATAAGTAGGGAATTGGCTTTCGTATGTTGGTGGTTTGTTGATTGTGCATTGATGAGTTGGTAGGTTAATGAGTTCATTGTACTGTGAGTAGTGTTTTATGTGAAGTAAGTAATTGTACAAGTTAATGAATGCCCTTGAGTACAGTTTGTATTTGTGATTAGAAGCTGGACATAGAAGTTTCTGGACATGATGTAAAAGGGGGGTGCAGGTGGTAACCACATTAGCGTAAGGGGAGAGACAGAGGATCCCACTGGACAATCGCACACCAGTGAAGATCATCCCTGGAACAGAACCAGCCGATCTGAACACCGTAAGGGGGTGGGGTCAAGGGAGGAGCCGGGCTCTGCTCCGGGGTATAAAAAGGATCTCCCTACCCCAATGGGTGTGCCCCTGGTGCTATCCGACTCGTGGCTAAGCACCCAGCGTGGCTTCCTCTGATTTGTAGCTCAGCAGTTCGTTAACTATGGTCTCTTATTGTCTCTAATTTGTTTTTCATTAATAAAAACCCTGTTAAAAGTTAATTGGTGAAGGAATTTGTTACACTGGACAAAATGTTGAAGCAAGTGCTTCATTTCTCTAGCCAAAGGTACGTAGTTTCAGGATGATTTAACTACTTTCATAGCTGTACTTCTGCATTTTAGGTAATTATATACTAAAATGTAGTTTATAAAAAGTTTACTGACAAATAAGTGTGGATTTGATCCTTGCTGTCTTTGTTTCAGTTTGTTTTACAGGCAACACCTATTTTGCAGTTGTGTCTGGGAAGACACGATAAAGACGCTCTCACACCTGCCAGGTTCAGCGGAAAGGAGGGAAATTACTTTTATTATTGACATATCTCACATTCTTATTCAATTCCCAACTCCACAAGGGAGTGGAGGACATGTCACTTCCTTCTCAATCCCACTGGAGAAAAAAGATGTTCATCAAACTTCTCTTATCACAAAAGGAATGAAAACATACCGTTAAGTAAACATTGGCTATTATTTACATGAAACTGTGTGAAAGAATCTGACTCCAAGGTTAAAAACAGAAAGCTTAGCAAAAACCAGGGCAACATGCAGTGAGGCTGGAAAGCATCATTTGATAGGGGAAAAACCCCAGTCAAATTTTTGCAGCAGAAAAGGACCTGTGGGTGCTGGTGACAGCAGCTGAACATGAGCCAGGGTGTGCCCAGGTGGCCAAGAAGGCCAATGGCATCCTGGCCTGGATCAGCAATAGTGTGTCCAGCAGGGCCAGGGCAGGGATTGTCCCCTGTACTGGGCACTGGTGAGGCCGCACTTCACATCCTGCTCTGGGCCCTGCAATTCAGGAAAGACACTGAGGTGCCGGAGCGTGTCCAGAGAAAGACAATGGAGCTGGGGAAGGGTCTGGAGCACAAACCCTGTGAGGAGCAGCTGAGGGAGTTGGGGTTGTTTAGCCTGGAGAAAAGGAGGCTCAGGGGTGACCTTATCACTCTCCACAACTGCCTGGAAGGAGGTTGTGGCCAGGTGAGGGTCGGCCTCTTTTCCCAGGCAATCAGCGACAGGAAGCGAGGAAACAGTCTCAAACTGTGCCATGGTAGGTTTGGGTTGGACATAATACTATTTAACCTAGTATTTCGCAAAATATTTCTGTGATAAATGAGTGAATGATAAATGTTGGCTTTCACAAATACGGATTTAACATTCACTACTGATAATGTACTATGCAAAAATAGTGTTAAAGTAAAATATAGTTAAGTAGGAATAAGGTTAGAATGTATTGTAACCTCGAAGTAGTTGTAATATGTTAGGAAACACAGTAAAAAGTACATGGTAATAAATGTCTTTAAGTTGATAAACCGCAGAGCCAAGGAGCAAGACACATTAGAGAGATAAAGGAGATAAGCCACAAGCATCCCAGTGTTATCTCGCAGAATTCACACCTCTCCAAAGAAACTGTCGGCTACACCAGAGGAGGATCTCTGCCCTCAACTCTGAGAGAATCCAGAGGATCTGAGGGGGCGCCTTTCTGGGGAGAGGGGGGGCAGAAATGCGGAAGTGGGGAAGCTAAGTAAAGTGTAAATTTCTTTCGGAGCTTAATGAATCTGTAACAGTTTGAAAAGGTAATTAGGTTCTCAATAGAATAAACGAAGCTGCGCCTCTAGCAATGAGGTAAGTGCCCAGCGCTTTTTTGTCTTTTTATTAATAAATGTTCAATATTATACTGCTGAAATCTCAGCATTCGAATTCGTTTATTTCACTTCACAAAATATTGTTTCAAATTGCTTCGTGGAAAGAGTGATTAGATATTGGAAGGGGCTGCCCGGGGAAGTGGTGGAGTCACCGTCCCTGGAGGTGTTAAGACTGGACGTGCCACTCAGTGCCATGGACTGGTCGACATGGTGGTGTTTGGTCATAGGCTGGACCCAGAGGTCTTTTCCAACCTGTAAATTGATCCTGTAAATTCTGTAAACACAGGGTCACGATACGGACTCTTCTCGGGGACAGACAGGGCTCTGCAGACGCCAAACGCATCTACTATGAAAGAACTTTCACGCCCCCACAACCCCACAACTGCAATCCCAGCGGTCAGTGGGCGCAGGCGGGCGTGGGGCTGTCCCGGGCCGGGTGTCCCGGGCGGGGTAGGGCGGCGGCGGCAGCGCCGGGCCCGCGGACGCCGCTCCCCGGAGCCGCAGCCGGNTCAGACCCCTGGCCGCGGTGGCCTTAATTTAATAGTGAAAGGTGCAGTCTGACAGGATGACCGGCCTGTTTAAGTGCTGTATTATTCAGCCGGTCTTGTAGGTGCCCCAAGGATGGATAAAGCCACGTGGAAAAGGAGAGTGAGTAAGGCTCCTGCCGAGTGCTCATCAGCGCTAAGGGAGCGTTGTGTTCTTCCCTCAGATGCCTTCTTAGCGAAAGGCTCTGCTGCTCTGGACAAGTTGAAGGACCTCTGCAACGAAGGGAAAGAACATCCCTCCACGCTTTTTCAGCTTTATACCCAGGTACTTTAATACTGACATCAAATTCCCTTTCAAGAAAATCTGTGTAGGGTGTGGAAGAGGGTTTGGTGTAAATATAGAGGGCGGAGCAGAACGGCATATCTGCTTCTTGAAGTGTCTGGTGAGCGTCTGTGAAGCACAGGGCTGCTTTTGACTTGGATAACTTGGAGTCGGTAATAATTGTGCTGTTACTTTAGGGACAGAAGGGTGTTTGGCTTTAGCAATCCTTCAATACTTCTAACTTGCACCTTTTGTAAACTAAGTGTTAAAAATACCTTAAAATTGTAATGTGCTATAAACTAAAGAGTTTTTAAAGTTACAACACACCACGATTTGATTAGTTTGACGGTAGCATTTCTACTTTGTATATGTTCTTGTTTTCATAGGCTCTTCTAGATATTACATATTTTGAGGAAAACCAGCTTGTGGATGAAGATTTTCCAGAAGAATCTTCCCTGCAAAAACTTAGAGAACTTATTTATATTCTTTCAGAACCTGAAGATCTAGTGAGGGAATGCAGCATAAATGAAGAAGTGAGTAGCCAGAGGGCAAATTATTTCATTATTTAAAAACAAAAATTCTGAAATGGGATAGTATTATTTGTATTTTTGGTGGGCAGAATTTAAGGTATTTTGTAACAGTTTCAAGCCTTTTTGGTATCTAAATAGTGATTCCTGAAAATATTATTTCAAATATCTTGTGTACTCAGAATTTCTCTTGGTAACATCTCGTGATTCCACAGGCAGTTAATGATGATTCCATTTCACCTACAGTGTTAGGTTAGGCTAGGCTTGTCTCTCTGAGTGTTGCTGTCAAGCACAGCCCCTAAAGTAAGAGATTTACACACTGTTTGCATATGTGACAGTGCATATGAGTAATTCAGGTGGTTTATTTTTGTCTTAGACCAGTTTGTTGGATTTTATTTCAGCCCATCAGCATCCTTGGTGCAGAGTTGTTAGAATGTCTTTACTGGAGAAAAGGAGCCCTGCTTTACATGTATTGCCATACAGCAAAAGAAAGGAGTGAATGGCTACAAGAAAACATTGCCACGTTTAAAAAGGTAAAGGAGATGAAAATGTTCTGTGAGCCTGTGAGTACAGCTTTAAAGTTTGACTCTTCAGTTTTAAATTATGGCTGGGTTTTTCGTTTTGTTTTTTTTTTTTCTTTAATTAGGATTTTGGGGACTTGATAGAAACAGGTATTTCTGCCTGTCATTAATTTAACCAGAACTTACTTTTTCCTCAATTTTTAACCATATGCAGTGTCTTAATGATGGAGTTCATTACTTGATGAAGATGCTTAGCTTTAGATGCCCTCTTCAGCTAGATGAAGATGTCTCACTTCAAGATAAAGACACAGCTAGATTACTCAGCGAAGGTAAAAAAACAACTCCAAAAAACCCCACAACCCACTCCTCCTAGTAACTGCTTTATGCAGTGCTTTTCTGTGTGTTTTTATTGTTTGACTTAATTTGTATTCAAGACCTGAAACTTTTATAAAAAGAAGATAATAAATGAGGCAAATAAGCAGGCAATAGTGCAACCTCTCCCTCTTCTTTTTTTGACCCATGAATTTTAGGAGGTGTCAGTGCTCATTTTCCCAGTGTTTATGAGTGCACTGGAGGGAGCTGAACTGAGGCAATGAGTGTTGGATGCACAGCAGTGTTTTACGCTGGCAGTGTTTACACACTGTAGTTCAGAACCATCCAGTTCACAACTGACAGGTGTTTAAGGCACAAATAGGACTGCAGAGGGTGCCGGAGGTTCACGTATTGGTCTTCCGTTTGAGCACTAGGGCAGCACAGATACAACCACAATTACAGACTTCATGCAGGTACAAACTATATGTGGAATTGGTTAGATTTGGCAAATTACCTCTTTCACCATTGTATTTAGCTTTGCGTAGGTTTCATTCCTATTGAGCATTTACAGGACGATCTTAGGATGCATCAGGGTGATGCAGGTAGGGTGATGCAGCAGGAGGGGTTTTGTAAGATAAAACAGCTGGTGCTGAGGACACAGTGTCCATGTTGAGCACACTCAAACTCTGACTGTAGTGGAATGGAGCATCTTCTTGCTTAATTTCATCTGAAAGTGACATTGCTCCTATATAGCTACATAATGCAGACCCAAGTTGTGGATTTATTTAGCAGGATTTTTCTTTTTGTGGAAGACACACATGTGCCTATCAATTCAAATACTAAAGCTGCTGCTGGTTAAACTGAGTTAAGATTACCTCAGACAATATCTTTTAGGCTTAAACTGTGGGCACAGAAATATTCTAAAGTAAATATGTACCGTCATGCCTGTGCTAAACAGGCTGTAAAGAAATACTGAAATTCTATGAGATAAATAGGCAAACAAAATTATAGAAGTAATATCTATATGGCAATCTTAAAAGATTTTAACATTATGGAGGGCCAAACTGGACAGAGAAATGAGCATGGTCTTGATCCAGGTTTCCTTCTGGGCATTATAATTTTATATAATTATATACTTACACTGTCTTTTTGGAATTTTTTTCCCCCAGTATTACTGAAAGTTAACAAGCTGTGTAGTTGCTTATAGCAGAACAATAAAGTACTTGATCTAAATTATTTTTGCAGGTATATTCAGTGACACTCACTTACTGGCAATGATGTACAGTGGAGAAATGTGCTACTGGGGACTGAAACACTGTGGAGAAGGGAAGCAGGAAAACCTTGAGTCAATAGATCCTGTGTCTAATAGTGACCTGGGCAGCAGATCACAGAGCGTATCGCTGGATTTCCAAGTGACAGGGAGAAACATGTTAACAAAGTATGTGGCCATATGTGAGGGACCCTTAAAAGGTCAAGGGTGGAACACAGCAACTGCAAAAGAAATGCTGCATTACTTTGCGAAATCCCACAACTAAGATCCACTGCATTGTCCGTGCCAGAAGAAAACTTGTGACATAAGAGCACACTCAAGGAGGTGGTCTCTGCTTCAGTGTCTTACTTCCTTTTCCTTTTCCCAACCGAAATGTATACTTCTGTCGCATTAAAANAGATGCTGCCGGTGAGTGGGGCCCGGTCGCTGGGGGTGGGCAAAGCGCTGCATCCCACCTCGTCCTTCTTCGCTGCTGAATTCCTGAGTCGTTAAACCGCTGCTCTCAATGGTTTTCAGATCGACGTGCAGCTGAATATCATGTCCTTCCTCTCGCCCCAAGATCTGTGCCATTTAGGAAGCACGAGTTGTTACTGGAGGGCAGCTGTGCAAGACCCGTTGTTGTGGAGGTATTTTCTCCTGCGGGATCTCCCCTCTTGGACATCTGTTGATTGGAAATCACTCCCAGATGTGGAGATTTTTAATAAAGCCTTTTCAGAGGTCAGCGACAATGCACTGTATGATTACATGGCAGTGTAAGTATCTCCGTATTCTCTTTCGTGATTCCAGGTGTGCCTGCAGCAGTAATATTCAGCCCACAGGCATCTTCATAGTTGTAGCAATAAAGCTCTGCTGTAAGCTGCTGTTTAAATTGTGATGGGTCTCAAATCCATTGTTTATTTTGGAAACACAATTTCCTGTTGTTCCATGGTCTGGTCAGCTCTTTATGTTTGGAACTCAGCAAGAAAGTGAAACATTGTAAAAAAGACAAAGCTATTGCTATAAAAAAGCTTTTTGTAAACTGCATGTCTACTATGGCACAGACAAACTGCATACCATTGCTCTTGATAAAGAAGTGTTCTTTGCTCTCAGCGCCACAATAAGCATTTTCATAAAAGTACCAAGAAGTCTTCAAACTACAGCAAGTGGAATGACTCTTTTTTTTTTTCATCTTATATGGAAGACCTTATAATAAAAAAGTGCACAGAATGTGCACAGATTGTGCACAGAATAACAAGTTGTATTGTTTTAGCTCTGATCGTCAAAGGCTGTAAGACAAAGACTGGTTTCAGCTAGTATAGTTGAAAAGCATAGCAACACACTGAATGTGTTTGGATGACTGAGAAGAACTCTTAAATCAAGTAGATTATTCTGTGGTGATTTCTTTTCTAAACTTCATTCAGTCACCTTACTTTGCAGTAGTGGTCTGTGGATTTGTTTGGGATTTTTGATTTATTTGCAGTTATATTTTCCAAAGGTGGTGCTTAATATGTCGTTTCATGGTAAGTGCACTAACTTCTGCAATCTCTGTGCCCTTCATCACCACTTAACAGATGGGAACGATACACCCACAATTTGAAGTGCAAAATATATACTGCTTTTGAAATTGGATTTAAATCTGTTTAGGTCTGAACAACCTATTTGAAACCATCTGTCACTGACTTTCATTGTGTCTGCGTGCACTTAGTGATTTTGCTATTTTCAACTGAAGCATCTCAGTGTGGGTATAAAGGAGCACACATTTGATATTTCTTTGAAGTGGTTTGTCCAGCAGCAGCCTACCATGTCTACAGAAGCAGACTGAAGCAGCTTCTCTAGGATATCTGTCTGACTGTTACTCTTCCCCTCAATTGCTAGTCTTTCCATGCCTTCTAGCGTCCGCACCAAATGAGCATATAAGTTTGCAGACAACACTTGTCTCCTTCCACAGCTTGCATGCTCTGTACCTACAAGCAAAATGGTTATTTTCAGGTGGTTACTTGTTGCAAAAACAAAAGCAGTCTAATCAAGGTTTAAAATGCACTCACAAAGTTAATTTTTTAAATTTTATTGTGACTCTTCTGCTTTGATGTTATTTTACCTATACTGTGTAATCAGTGAGGATGGGGAATTCATGATTTTTTTTTTTAAATAAACTGAAAGATCTGTAGATAGAAGTGTACTAAGGTCCAGAAAGTCAGCATTTGGACTTCAAAAGAACTGATGCCTTTGCCTGGTTTGTACTGGTGCTTGAAACCGTCAGTTTGGACCTTTATAATTTTTGACCTGTGCTTTGAGGTGTGCCAGTAGCAAAGCATGAGAAGTGTGGGACCTAAATCAATTTATGTTGTTCAATTAATACCCCTTTTGTATTTTGTGTTTAATTTCTAGTTGCGTCTATTTTACACAGATATAAAAGGAGCTGTCCTCAGGGTAGAAGAAGTTTGAAATCAAGCCGTCCCCGGTATGGGGCTGTGACTTCCTTTTTGCAATCACTGGTCACTCAGGCAGAACCTCGCTTTGCTATGTTTGGGCCAGGTTTGGAAGAGCTGGACAACTCTTTAGTACAAAAGATGATGACATGCCCAGAAATTCTGCTAGTAGCTGGCCTACCTCATAGGCAAATTCATGGTAATGATGATTTTGGCTTTTGGCCTTCATATTTTGTAAATAGATATAACACAAAAAACTTGAGGGGAGAAATGAAAAAAAGGAATGATTTTTTTTGTATTCTTAAAATTCACTAGAATCATGGTAAAAACAAACCATTTTCTCTGTGTTTTGGTCAGAAGGATAAATGACATGAACATTTAGGACAAACGAGTAGCTTCAGTGAATTTACAATTAAATTCGCACATTGTCAGAAGAATAATTTTGAGACTTGTACTTCTATTTTCATCCAAAAATCCATGTTACAGCTGCTATTGTAATTGATAAATGCAGACAGGCCTTTCTTTCAGTACTGCTTGCAGTAAGTGGCTAAAAAACACGTTTGTGATTTTATACAGGAACTCAAGGCTGATTCTTATATGATTCAGTATTCTGATATCAAATGATGTAATTTTTACTTAGAAAAGTTGTAAGAGCAGGTGAGGGATTTTTTTTTTTTGATGTTTAAAAGAGTAGCTTTGAAAGTCTAATTTGACTTCAGTCCAAGCCAGAGAAAAAAATGAGTTACTTTTTACCTAATGGTTATTTCAGCATAGCAGAATTAGAATAATTAAATTGTATTTATAGGAAGAATGAAAATTATTTTTAGTAGGTTTTTTATTTCTCCCATATGTCCTTTTCAATGCAGCTTGTCATAAGCAGGCTGGAGCCTTTTCTATGCCAGTTTCACAGTAACAATAATAAACACAGGTCTGGCTCCTTTATGATTTAGACTTCTAGGTTCAAATCTAATAATAAGAAATATGGGAAATGGTTTTAATACCATTGACTTGATTTTCATGAAATTAAAAGTCTGATCAATCGGAGCATGTATAAAGTTTAATTGTAAAATAGTAAATCTGCTACCCCTAACAGCAATATTTAGTCTTGAATATATTCATTTTGTGGCACCACTAGAATTTTTAAACTACCACTTAATTGTATTCAGTAGCCAAATAGTTGTAATCTCATATATACATTTTTTTCCCCTGTAGGAATTGGATCAGGAGTTAGTTTTCAGTTTAACAATGGGCAAAAATTTAATATTGTGACACTGTATTCCACCACGAGGTAAGATGAGATCTGTTCTCAACCAAATAAAAAGTACCATTTCTCATTTATTTCATACTTCTCTTCAAAATGCAGTCATGTGACTTTCATATGCACTTTCTCATGCATGGATATCCCTTATAAATTGAAGTTTCAATGCATGCCTTGGCTTTTCCTTCCTTTTTTCAACCTTAAGTTCTCACATGGAAGTAATAAAGCTTTTCCAAACTGTTTACGTACCAAAGGTGTGTGACAGGTACATTACAGGTGCTCCTATACCTCTTGATACCTTGGTTGAGTCCCTTTTAAAACATTCTATGCTCACCCTGGAGTGCATTTTCATATGCATCTTGCAGATTGCTAACCACCTCTATATATGCACTCAGAAAGAAAGCGGGGCAGGAGGGGGCAGGAAGAAGGGAAACTGTTTTCCTGGCTCAGCCCATTTTCCTGTCCTTTTTCTACACTACCTAGACTTTGAAGATTCAGTTTCAGCATTCTCAGTTAACCTGACTACTGAAATACTGAAATATCTTTCAGTGTGGAAAGGAGGAGAGCAAGAGAAGAGCAAGCTGTTGCTGTGAATAAGATGTTTTACCAAGAGAACAGCATAGTAGGGAATCAGCAAGCTGTGCACTACACTGTAATAGCTCAAGTGAGGAAGGTGTGCGAAGTAGTTGATGGATTCATTTATGTTGCCAATGCAGAAGCTCATAGAGGTAAGGGGTTTCTCTTTATTTATATTTCGTGAATAACTGGAGTGTTAGATTACAAAGAATATGATCTTTTCAAAATCTGATCTTTTCAAAATCTGCTATTTCTTCATGGCTTATCCTGATGAAGAGGTCTCCTATCCTAGACACTCTCTCATCCTGTGAGGGGTTATGGCCTCTTACTTTGTTTATGGCACATACTGATACGGTTGCTATCTTAATTACATGTGGAAAATTATCTGGATTAAAAAACAAAACAAATCGAAACAAACAAAAACCTTGGATATGTATAGGAGAAACCTGAAAATACATGGTTTGTGGTGTAATAGCCTTGAAAGAACCTCCACCAGGAAAACAGTAAAACACGCAGTAAGTCTAAATCAGGTTAGTCATGTAAGATGGTAATCCAAATAACAGTTATGGTAATTGTCTTTACATTCATCAGCTTTGAATGGAGGAAAAGGGCTAGCCAGGAAAGAGACAAATAAAATTTGAAGGGATACACTAAGGAGAAAAGTGCATTCAGTAGGGAAGAGCTGCTGACTGTGCAGTGTATGAGTATTTCAGAATGTCTTGCAGTGAGGTACTCAGAAAACACCTTGATGTTAGGCTGCCTGTAGAATCTATGGAGATCTTCAAATAACATGTAAATGTCATCAATATCTGTGTAATGTAAGGGCAGATGAATCAGTCTTCTGATAAGCAGAACAAGATAGTTTGGCCCTTCCAGCCCTCTGCTTCATCACTTCTGAAATGGAGAAAAAAAAAAAAAAAACCTTGTATTTGCATATACTTAAGACTCATATATTAAAAATTGTTTCTTAGAGCGTGATCGTCAGGAGGAGCTGGCTCGTATTTTGGCAATGATTGATCCAGCCCTTGGGCCTCCGAACAGACCTCTGCTGGTTTTGTCCTGTGTGTCTCATGTTGGTGTGAAGAGAATTCCGTGTGTTTACATGGCACATCAGTTGCAATTAAATCTGCTACGTCAGCCCTGGATGGTACTTGCTCTTAAACCTTTATTTTCTGTTTCTCTGTGGTTTAAATGTAACATAGGTTTTCACATTCCTGAACCATACCTACCTTATCAAGTGTGCAGCTTTCAACTTTTCATTCCAGGACATGAGCTCTCCACTAAAGTGAAGGATTTAGGTTCTCTGGTCCTGTAAGGTGAATCATTAACCTACCTGAACACAAAGAGCTAAGTGACTTGCCCAAAAGCACACTAGAGACTTAAGATGAAGCCAGAATGTAAGGAAAGACAAGGGATGGTCTTGAAGGGAGTAAGGAAGCTTCAGTTCATTTAAATCTAAATTTTCTGAGTCACAACCTTGGACACAAGATAGATTTTTTGGGACATTTTTAGGAGACTGTTTACTGTCACTTGCTCGATGTGATGTCTTCAGGTTTTGACAGATCAGTTTTTAACCTAGGATGTGAGATCCTGAACCTGTTTTTTTTATGTTTGTCAAGCACAGTATCCATCAGCATGGTTCAGTCACACAGAATTAATTTTTGTTGATGATGCGTAGCTGAAGAATAACTTTATCAGAAAAAAATCTGATTTGAGATATTTCCTTTGTTTTCATAAGGATAATGTTTATGGGCTTTTTACACAACATACCATTTATAACAGCCACTGGATGGGATATTACAAAATCTGAGTGTTAATATTATGCATAGAATTCTAAAGCTAGCAGCATTTTTGCTCTAAGAGTTACAAGAAGAATTTTCAAGCAGATTACCGTCTAAGATTTGATATGAGTGTTTCTGACTTTACAGATAGACACAGAGTGATGCTAAAATATTGTTAGATCCTGTTACCTCTAGTACATTAACTTTTTTTTAATTTTTTTTTTTTATTTTCACAGATGCAGGATACTGTAGCTGCAACTTTAGATGGATTGCTAAATGGAATTGAGTGGCTCTTGGAAGAAGCAAATTGTAAAAATGCACAGTAATGGAATTAGGCATTGTTGCACTGTATAAACTCCTTGGTGTTTTGCATTTCAGTTGAAGTGAGAATCTTGGTCCTTCCTGCTAGAGTACTGTCAGAAGGTAAAATTAAAAGGCAAACCTGCATATGTTTCACTGCACATACTTAAATTGTTAACATTCTTCCAACTATAGTCCTGAATTAGATAGTAGAAGTAGGATTACCTGGATTCCAGCTGCCATGAAGAAGTGATTTGGAGGGACAATCTTGAGTGTTTTGTTTTGTAGGTTTTTTTTTTTTCTTTCAAGCAGGGACCTATAGAGTACAATCTTTTCTCAATATAACTGATGTTCTAATATCTTTTGGAAATACGTAACACTACATTAGTTTATCAGCACAGTCCTACCAAACATTTAGTAAATATGTTCAGTGGAGATCTTTACAGTGACACTTGCTGACCAAACAAAACATACTGTAGGTTGAACAGTAGAAGATTGACAGAAAGACAGTAACTCTTGATTTAAAAAGACTGAGTTCCCCTATATTTTTTTAGAAAAAATATCTAGACAAAAAACAGCAGGGGGATTGTCAGCCCAGACCAAATTTCCTAGAAGGAAACAAACGCTCCCGTGTATGAATTGTTTCTTTGTTGGAATCTTACTTATTAACCAACCACGACAGACTTCAGCATCTTCTGCTTTCTGTTGCACTGAAATCATTAGCTCAAACTGGACGTGCCTCTGATACCCTGAACAAAGGTTAAATAGAATCATTAGTACTCCAGGACTTCACTGTGTGCATACACTATCAGTTTTTCAAATAGCTGTGACCATTTGCAGATGTGAATTCTACCCATCTTGAAATTTTCTACACAGTTGCAAATATTTTTATGAAAAGCAAAGCAACACTTTAAAGGTGGAATTGTGTTTTCCATACTGATGTCTTTTGGGATAGTCATAGTCTTCCACCTTTTCATGTTTTTGTTGTTGGCTGAAAGTTCAGAAACTTCGCCTGGATTTCTGTGCATTTATTTGCTTTATTCTGGGGTTTTAATTTTTTTTTTTTTTTTTTTTGCCTATCTTCATGGAAATTCAAATGTCTCACAATTTTTTCTTGATACCTAGATAAATGATTGCATGGTGCGCGCACAGCTGTAACTGCCCTCAATATGGGGTATATGAGTGATGATCAATACAGCTATGTCATTCCCTTTAAGCAGATGTTTGGGATTTTTAATGAACTAGAAAGTATGTATTTTTTCTTTTTTTTTTCTTTTTCATCTTTGTGCACAATTAATTTATCTTTCTAGATATTTTTGTATGCATCCTAATCAGGACATAGGGGAGTTTCATGGGAAAATCCAAAGGAATATATACAATGAAAATTCTGT
Organism: Platysteira castanea; assembly: GCA_013397175.1. NCBI lineage: Eukaryota > Metazoa > Chordata > Aves > Passeriformes > Platysteira > Platysteira castanea. Next base: position 71,554 of record VYXC01008137.1, read on the forward strand.
GGCTTATCCCTTTTTTCTTTTTCTTTTTTTTT
>VYXC01008138.1:0-15524 GCA_013397175.1 Platysteira castanea
TTGGAGATACCTGGCTCTGTTTGGAACATAAAACTAATCAAATGGATCTGATAAAAGAAAGGGAAATAAAAACAACAGAAGAAGAAGTTAATGATAACTTGGAAATTCCTAGTGGGAAAAATTTATTTATAGATCTAACAGAGAGGATCAGCAAGGGACTAGACCTGAAGGACTGTTGGGTTTGTGGTAACACTCAAATGTCAGAAGTATGGCCTTGGGAGGGAATTAGTTTGAACCCCCTAGAAATTTTTAAATGGAAGCAAACCGACCAAGAGCCAAAAACCATGAAAACAAGAGGGAAAGGGCAATGGAATTTAAAATCAAGGGTAACTGGGGAGGAGTGCATTACCTGAAAGGGAAAACGATATAAGACCATAATTGGCAAAATGGCATGTAAAAGGTATTTGGTGGTAAGAAATATGGGTACATAATGGGTTCCCCGAGAACCTCATTGTTATCATCGTTCAACAGAAAAGAAAGAAACGGAGTGTACCTATCATGAGGAACACGAACTATATGAATGTACTGATAAAGGAATTAACCCCTTTTGGGGAATAAGAGAACTATCCAAGTATTGGGAATTTCCAGAACAAACAGGTGATTTCTGGAAAGCTCCTGACCATTTGTTTTGGATTTGTGGGGATAAAGCATATGCTAAATTACCGGGAGACTGGGCTGGAAGTTGTACCATGGGCATTATTAAACCAGCCTTTTTCCTACTTCCAAAAGAATATGGAGCAACTTTAGGAATCCCTATATATGACAATTTGAGAAAACCCAATTGAGAAAAAAGAGATCTCATGGAAATAGGAGGTTCCCAGAAATGGAAAGGTAAAATATGGACCCTTGAAGAAATAATTAAAACTTATGGGCCAGCCACCTGGGCTCAAGATGGGTCTTGGGGGTATCACACTTCAATCTATATGTTAAACAGAATTATCAGGCTCCAGGCCGTACTGGAAATAATATCTAACCAAACTGCACTTGCCCTTGATAACATTAGTGATCAGCTATCCCAAACCCGAACAATGATCTACCACATTAGATTGGCAGTGGATTATTTATTGGCAGACGAGGGAGGAATTTGTGGGAAGTTCAACTTTTCGGAATGCTGCTTGGAAATTGATGACAAAAGTGAGGTTATTCGGAATATATCTAAAGAAATTCATAAATTGGCTTATGTGGGAACCCAGGAATGGACACCGTTGATAGATAGCAACTGGTGGGATGAATTTTGGTCACTAAAAGGAAATTGGTGGAAAAAAGCAGCTTTTATTACAGTCTGCTCGATAGCCGGACTTCTATTTCTGCCATGCATACTCCCTTGCCTGATCTGAATAATTACCTCTGCCATTCAAGCAGGTACACTAATTCCAGGGGGAATAAAGCAATCAGAAGCCAAAAAGGTTATGGTCATAAAAAGTGAAGAATACGAAAGTGCTAAACAAATGTATACGCAGTACCGAAAACTAAGAAAATTTTACCCCCAAGAGGAACCAGAAACAGTTGATTGATGCGGACCCTAGGTTTAGGTCCGATCAAAAAAATAGAGGGGGGGATTGTGGTAAACAAGAGCCAGAAAATATTCAGTCTGTTACTTTACTGTTACGATTGTTATACCAAGTTATTTATTCATCCTTTTGTTGTTAATAATTGTTTAATACTCCATGATTTTAATTGTTACCCCATTATATTTGTCACTCACTCCTTTATTATCACTCCTTTGTACCCCTTTTCCGTCGGGAAAACCGCCTCTGCTGCTCCCCAAGAAATGGCACCTGTGACTTTAAGGAGAAAATGGCTTCCAGATGTATATGCAAATGAGGAACGTCATGACACCATTTGAGGAAATAAAGCCCTAGAACAACGAGCCAACAAACAATTGAGGAATAAAAATGATTACCCTAGATAGGGAAGGAGGGGGACTGTCTCCCAAACCTTTTTCTGTGGTCACCCTAACCTATAGGGAACTGACTTCTGACTAGGACCCGAGACTTCTAGCCAGCAACAGGTCTTCCTACGGACTCTCGTGAGGATGGAAGCCCCAGCTCTGCCACTCTATGTGACAAAGCTGCACTCCTCCTCCTCCTCCGCGTCGATCCTGGGAGCAGTGGCGGTGTGCGCGACCCCTCGGGCCCCCACCAGAGCTGACCTCTTAATAAAGGCTTTCAAAGGACCTGCAGTCCTGCCCTATTCATTTCAATTGTGATCTATGAAGGTTGTGCTCTCTTCCTCTTTCAAAAGAGGGAAGTACTGAAGTTCCCTCCTTACACAAATTCAACAAATGCCACAACTTTACTGCTTTGGAGATGGGGACAAATTGCTCTTGCTCTCTTTTTAAAAATAAATAAATAAACAAGAAAAAGAAAAAAACCCGAAGATGCTATCTTTATAAAATGAATCTGTGTTCCCCACAGGAAAATTCAATTTTTAATCATTTTCAAAATAGATGAAAACAGTATTATGAAATGTCACAAATCACACCTTCCTAACAGAAATCCTGGTCTGCAGCAGGCTCTGATATGGCCCATGTGAAATGGCTCACAGTTATGGTTCCCATTCATCTCTGCTTGGTTGTTCAGCTCAGTTGCAAAGGAAAATTCTGCTGCAATTATAAATCCCGGGCCAAACTCTTGGGAAGTGCGAAGCAGCACAGCTCCATTAGCTGGCCCGTTCTCTCTCACAGCATTTCGCCAGGCAGTGTTCAGGACATGGAATAGTGGGAGAGCTCCCACACAACAGCACTGGGCTAAAGCCACTTGGTCTCACCCATTGACAACGGCCCCAGAACCCGGCAGGGGAACGCTTGGGGTCAGGGATCACAGGGAAAAAAGGGCAACAGCAGTCCCTGCCATGTAAACAGGGGTACACACTTCAAAATCCTGCCACTCACCCCTCTGCCCCCCCACTCCCCAGGCTATGTTTAGGAATGGTCCGTGTCTCAAGTTAAATCACAACAGCTCCCTGTTTTGGTGGGTGTGAGAGCTCAGTTACATGGACATGGCCATTGCACACCAGATGCTTCAGGGCTGGGAATGATCCTGGGCATGTCCAAATACATGTAACAGGTTCTCTACCCTGGCAGTTCACCCCTGTATTTTTCAGCTTTTCCCCTTGCAAGAAAAGAAAGGTGAATTTTTTCTACTTTATTAAAATGGTTTGAGACCCTGAAGTGAAAATTGCTGTACAGCTGTAAAGCTCTACTAATAAAGAAAACTGTAACATTTTTCAGTACATCACCAACAAATTTTGATTTCTAAAGGGACAGCTGACTACTGAATTAATGATTCAGATTTACCAGCTGATAAGCTAGCAAAAATTGCTCTAGACTCAATGAGAATGCATAGACCACTGGTTCTTCTCAAAAAAAATTAAATCTAATTTTACCATCTCTGATTTATTTTAAAATGCAGCAAAAATAAGGGGTATAACTACTAAACAGTGCTTCAAAACTAAACATAGAGGAAAACACAAATTTCAATAGTCATTCTGTCTCTGCACAACAGATGTATATATTTTTTCTTTATAGAAAAACAAACAAAAATCACTTGTAATGATCATGTTTTTAAATACAAATCCTAACATACAGCGCCTATGAATTTTTCAAGGTAATGCAGCACACACAATTTTATAAGAAAAAGCAACTATCCTGAAAACTTTCTTTCTTGGCCTTAAAAATGCACTCTCTGCAAGAATATTAACTTTATAACAAAAACTTCCATAAATAAAAGTAATTTACATTATCTGGCAAGAAGCGCAGGAGATTAAAGAGCCAAGACTATATAAAAGAATAATTATGGTGAAGAGGAGACTAAACACTTTCCATATTGAAAATTGCAACAAAAGCTACTCTAAATAAAAGGGAAGCCAGCAATACCAGGTACACCATATTTCTTCAGTGCAGAGTTTTTTAAAGGCAATACCAAGCTCTTAGAGCAGGCTGTGACACATTCACCTGCTGAACAGCTGTGGTGGCCCAAAGCACTGACAGCCTCCCGCTGCCATCTGCCAGCTCTGCCAGCCCTTCCCAGCCCACGGCTTGCTTGGGAGGGACACACCAGTGCACTCAACACACCAAGGGCAAAGCCGGGCTCAGCTGCCGCCCCTCAGGGGGGAAGTTCAACCAGCACGCTCCACTTTCCCTGGAGCAAGGAGTGGGCACCTGCTTTTTTGTTTCATCTGTTCCAAGGTAGCCTGGGAACTTCTGGCAGCAAGGTGGCACAGAAAGTTAAAGGAGAGTGAGCTGTACTGACACAGTAAGGCACCACAGCAAGACTGATGAGGGTGTGTCTAAACTCACTTTTTAGCAGTGCCTAAACTCACTTTTTAGCATCTTATTTGTAGTAATCTCCACTTTCTCCTCCAAGAAATGGTTCTACTTGAAAAGACCAAGAGCTGCTGTTTGGCTAAAGGATTTTTAGCAAAACAGCCCAAGACACTGATAATTTGGAGGCACAGGTTTGCAGAACTAGCATGAAAGGAAAAGAAGCAGCTTTATTCCTACTTTTTGAAGCTTTTAGACTTTTCTGCACACATCCTGATATCTACAACTAAAGCTCCACCTTATCAAGTAGTACTTCTAAGAGTGGAGTCAAAATAAACATTTACTTAATTACACAATTCCCAGAAAAAGACCTTCTGCAGTAAGTATCTCTAGGAATTAATATCCAAAAAATGAAAGCTTTCCTCAGGATAACTAGGATCAGACTGAAAACCATTTCCGCCCAGCTGCTGAGGTGGCTACTCAAAGGAAGTATGAGCGCCAGTGCAGTTCTGCATGAGGCAGTTGATTTTCCAGTTAATGGAGACGTACGCAATGGCAGAATATTTTCACTTTCCTAGGTTATCATATTTCCTACATTTTGAATCAAAATTTTCTCACAATACCATTTTTTAATACAAAACTCACAGAATTTGCACATTCATCACTGGCCAGGGTTTTTGTTCTACCTTCCCTCTTCCCTTTCCAGCTCAGTGGCTGACCTGGTCCTTCCAGCACTTCCCTACCTGGTGCTGACAGAGCCCCAGAAAAGTCAGTGGAGGATGCTGAGTTAAGTTGGCCCAGGAACTGGTCACTCATTCTTGCTGAAATTTGTCCGTAAATCAAAAAGTGTTTAAAATTAAAATAAGACAACATCAACACAGCTGGAATACCTCCGCGAAAAAACTCTATTTAAATACATGTAGAAAGCTTATTTTAACTTGGGATACGGAAAGAAAAAGGAATCTGTCTTACAAGCAAGCACCAAGATGGGGAGCTGAGGAAGTTGCCGAGCCAATACTCTATAGATGCAGATCTGCTGTCAGCACTCTCTGCAGCTCGACAAGCAAACCAGGCATCACCTTACTTTCTCTGAGATTTGTAGTCTGTGAGGCAAGGCAGGTGCTATCAAGTCATTCACTAACTCAGAAGTTGTCTTCAAAAAAAGTATCTCAAAAGCCGAGGCTAAAGTTCACAGCCCTGAAGGCACAAACAGCAGCAACAATGAGCAATGCTACAAAAGATGCTGTGGTGCAAAAGGGTCTCTTCAAAACTGCTGGACTTTATTTTCACTTTATCATTGGCAGATTCAACTTTCCCCCCACTTTGTCTCTGCTAAACATGCAATAACAGATGCCCAAAGATTCATGTAACCATGACCATAGGTCTTCAATCAAAGAGTCTGTTTCTAACAAAATTAAAATTCTATCACCCCTACAGTTTCTGTTTTCTGACCTAGGCTTTCAGGCAGCAGAGGTCCCATGGATGTTATCTGAGTTATTTTTATTTGCACAGGATAGATCTTGAATTCTAAATGCATTACACAATTTATCCTTAAAGTGATTCACCTTCACTACAGTTTTCCTGGCTCTCTTCACTTTCAAAAGCAGTTATTTTGCTGACGTATTAAATTTTCCCTTACCTTACAAGAAATCATCTTGTCTACTGTAGTGTCTAATTCCACCAATACAAGTACAAAATGACTGAGGTGAGATGATCTGTAAAGCTAGTTATTTTGTGATTTCTATTTAATCTGATGAAAGTGGGTTACATCAGAGTGCCTCGAATGCTTAGTTAATGATCCATGTATGAGCCGTACCCTCTCCAATAACATTTCTGGACAGAGTGTGCTACAGAGAAAGAAACAAGCAATTTCTATTACAGAATTGTATTTTTCATTTCAGACTATCCAATTATGATAAATTACAGAGACATCTTAAAAATCCTCTTCTGATAAAGAAAAAAGATAGTGTTTCGAAGTTTTTTCTTCAGAAAGGACTTCTCTCTCCAGAGGAACTATAGTTATTCTGAAAGTACCAAATTAAAAATCCAGTTTATGTGCCATCAATGACTCGGCCAACTTGCCACAGCTTCCCCACTTGTAAAACAGTTTTCCCTAGTTCCTTTTCATCACTCATGTTTCTCTTGGCTTTTTAAATTTTTATTGAGTCTGCACTGCAGCTACACCAGAAAAGCTCTGATCTCTCATGCACCTCCAAGCACTATTCTATCATATATAAGATGATTCTGAAACAACTCTCCTGTAATTAAAGCATCTCTCTGAAGCACCTGTAAGCTTTACAATCAGGCAGGCATTTTAGTTCCATGACGCTACAGTTGTATTTACAGCTATTATCTGCATTCTGCTTTATTTAAGTTCACAAGCCTGATACAAGCTTCCAAAGGCAAAGATCTGGCTTACTCCACATGACATTATACTACAGTAGATACACAGATCTTGAAAGATCAGTTTATACACTAGGAAAATACATTCCAGCACAGCAAGAAAGGCTGAAGTACCACCTAACTAACATCAGGTCACAAAGGTCAGTTGGAAGAAAGATGTAATAAAGTGATACAGACAGTAAAATACTGTATCTCGGGAGATTTTCTACTGAACAGAATAACAGTCATGCTACTAGGAATAACTGCATACTAAAAAGATTTTTCCATATTTAAAGTTGATTAAAAGACACTTATTTTTTTAAAGTACACTAAATTGTCATGTATTGCAGACCAAGTCGCTCTAAAGGAACTGAGCTCTGCAAGTAAATTAGTTATATTTCTGCTAAGACTATATTAAATAAGGCCAAATTCCTTTGTGACTGGCAATGTATCTTTCATAAGGCTCTATTCTGCTGAAATACACTGCTTTCTAGGCAATGAGCCGAGGAAGGTCAGAGCCTGTAAGAGGGTCTACTCCAGAAGTATGCAGCCCCAATCATTTACCCAGCAGCCCTGCCACCACACATATTGGAGTCCCCTGATAAGTGAAGAGCTCATACAAATAATCTTTGTTTTTCTGTTAAGCAACATGCATTTCCAGTTTTCCCTTCAGTATCCTCAGCAGTGCAGCCAATGCAGGGTACCTAATTTATCAGAAGACAACAGTGCTGACAGAGGTTGTATCACCAGGCAGCCTCTTCCATCTGTTAAATTTATGCCTCTCTCTTCCCCCAGTTTTCTTCTTCCTTCTGCAGGAAGGAGGAGCACAAGTAGTTTTATGCTAAATATTTTGGCCCCGTATACAATTTTTGCCTTATTCTTCTCTAGCTGACAAGTCAAATTCCCCATGTCAGACCAGCACAGTCATTTATGCTACTCATTGTTTGCTCACAGAACTATCTATTGAGAATATAATACAGTATTGTCAGATCAGAATGACAGCTGATGATAAGGCAAGTTCCTCTGTATTCTGGTTACCAATATTTTAGTCTAAGTCTTACTGAGGCTTAATACTCAAGGGAAAAAGAGTGCAGAGCTCTTACTTCAGACTTCAGCTAATTTCAGTTTAGGAAGAGCATAGCTCAATGACAGTAAGTTAAATAAATTAAAAAAAAATTTGGAAGAAATGATGAAAAAAAAGATGTATAATACATTCTGAAGATCAGTGACTGAAAGTCTCTATATGCACAACCATCTTTCAAACAATCTTATTTTACTGGTACTGGTTCACAGGAAGAAAAACAAATTGGCTCTCGGTGCCATTTCAGAACCCTCATTCAGTCTACAAACGTAGCTCAGATTTGTGGCTGGTGCCACCATAAGGTAAAAAAGAACGAGATTTATCATTCAACGTACAATAGATTCAGACCAGAATATGATCCCTTCTCAGAAGTATAGGATTTTTGTGGGGGACTAGAACCTTCTCAGCTCTTGAATTTACTGCCAGTTGCTTTGTAGAAAAAAAAATAAAATCACAGTAAGTAAAACCAGACCAAGACAGTTGGCCTCTGCAGTGGCCCAGCTGTCCCGAAGCCTTTGCTCAAAGCTTTCTCTCCCCTTCTGTTCACAGCCTGCACTTACTCCTCTGGCAACTACAACAAAAGCCAGCTCTCTCACAAACTTAAAACATTTAAAGGGAACAAAGTGGGAAGTGAGTAGCAAGCATATGGGTAGACTACAAACACTTCTAAAAGCAAGATGTATCAACAGTTTCTCCTCCTTCTCCTTTCCACTCTCTGGTTATAGCCTTTTGACTATGAATGCCCAATCCTTCAAAATTTTGGAAGGATGACCCTCAGAAAATCAACTCCCTAAGGACTTCTTCCCGGATACTAAAACTGTTTGATTCTTTAATAGCAGACAGGAGCAGTGTGTTTAGGAGAGATTACTACCAGCAGATTAAGGGTACCTTACAGTAAACCAGAGGAAGAAATATTGGGATTGGAAAAACACTCATAAAACATGATACTAAGAATCAAGAATAATTCATAGAATCACAGAATTGCTTGGGTTGAAAGGGAGTTTTAAGATCATCAGGTCCCAATGCCCCTGCCCTGGGCAGGAACACCTTCCACTAGATCAGGTTGCTCAGGGCCCCAGTCCAACCTGGCCCTGAACATTTCCAGGGATGGGGCATCCACAGCTTCTCTGGGCAACCTGTGCCAGGGCCTCACCACCCTCAAAGTAAAGAATCTAATCTAATCTAATCTAATCTAATCTAATCTAATCTAATCTGTTAATTTAAAGACATTATCCCTTGTCCTATTACTACATGTCCCTATAAGAAATTCCTCCAGATTCCTAGTAGCTCCTTTAGGTATTGGACGGTGCTCTAAAGTTTCCCTGGAGCCTTCTCTTCTCCAGGCTGAACAACCCTAACTCTCCCAGCCTGTCTTCATCGGAGAGGTGCTCCAGCCCTTTGAAAATTACAACATTAAGAATATTATCATCACATTATTTCTGAGTGTTCTGAGATATTCTGCAGTATTTTGAAGGGGATCCATCTGCTGGTAAGCAAAAGAATAAAAATAAAATTATATACGTAATATCAATTTCAATTTCATGGGCCATATTCAGTAGTGTGTTTACTTATTCCATTTTTTCCACAGGAAATTTCTGTCTTTATCTCCTTGCTAACATGACAAAGAGCAAGAATTCTAAAACATAACTGAAAGGTAGAGTTAAGGCATGCAAAATTCTCTCTTTCTCTCTGTGTCTTCTGAGGAAGACTACTCAGACAAGTCAGTGCTTGATACAAAGCGATTAGCTTGGGCAAAGTGCATGGTTATAATGGAAATTTTCTAGTTGTTTTGCATGGTAGGGGGAAAAGAGCTTACTCCAAGGAAAATTTTCAGAGGCCAGCCCACTTTGCTGCAATTTTATGCTGACATTTCTTGCTATCAGAAGAGATTCAACACCCGCAGGATTACTTCCCCTTCTCCATTAGCCCATCTTAAAGATTTGTACAATAAATAAGCAATAAATTGTGGCATACTATAGCCAAGCCTCTCCGTCCCCTTGGTTCATTCTGTTTTTCTCTGTTGCAGCTCCTGGCAGTGCAGTGACTTTCTGGCTGCAGGACCTCTCTGCTGGGAAAGCAGCAGCTCACAACAACATCTGGGCAGCAGCCAAAATGGACCCTGTGATTTCCCAGTTCCCCTCCCATGCATTCCATACCACAGGGGTGACTGAAAATCAAAATCCAGTTTAGTCAGTTTAGGGAGCTCTATGACAAAAAGGTTGACTTTTGTAAGCAGCTATAAACCAGGAAATACTCTCTGAATACAAATTTATGGAGTTTTACAGATGGACTGGGGTTAATTTTTCTCCTGGTGGGGGGGAGAAAGCATGGAGGACAAGTCTTAGAACTACCCCAGAACAATCACTTATGTCCATCCACACATTTTAATCACCAGGAATACCACAAGATTGCGGTCATCCCTCCCTAAAGTTAGAGCTTCTAATGTGCAATACTCTTAAGCATGCACACACAATTTCGTCTTTGAAAATGAAATAATCCTATTTACACATATGGTTTCATAGGTTATCTCAGAAGCTTGGTACCAGACAGCCTGGCACAGGCTTCATGCAGTACTCTCCCACTGCCTCAGTAAGTCACAGACCATCACCAGGACACAATGCTCCCAGTTACATGCTTTGACTCCAGAAATGATAGTGCTAATAAATGTTCTCTAATGCTACCATAAGTGTGTCTAACATCAGGCTTTTGATAAGCTATGAAGCGCACATGTTGCAGAATTTCTGTCTGCAGAAACTCAAGCCAAGAATGATTTTGTGATTAATAAAAAGCTGATGTATCTCAGGGAACCTTTAGCAAGAATCTAAATACGAGGAATTCAACAATATGTTGCAAAGAGTTTAATCAATAGTTTTTTTGTTGGCAAAAACATTATCTCATCTTATTACATGATATTACTAACTTCCAACTGTGGGTAATTTTTGTGCCCTAAGCATTCAGCTTTAAGCAATTCTTTGTGTTAATTTTTCAGCTTGACCAGTTATACAATAGGGGAAATGTGTATAGGCAGGCCTGATTTAGCATGGAATTAATTTCTTTTGCACTAACAGGTCTTAATTTTCCTCTGAACATACATACATAGCGAGGTCTGAAGGAAAAGACAGATTTCAGAAACTTGATTTCTTTTTAAGATAATTAAAGCCTGTGGGACACAGCTAGTCATACTCTCATCCATGGGCCCCTTCCCATTTACAGTCCCGCCAAACTTAATAAGAGCTTTTATGTACCCAAATATCATCAGGAGATAAAGCTGCAGGTAGCTTTCTTCATTACTGGATATAGTCGCAGTTCCCCACCCCTCATCAGCCCCCAACATTTGTGTCCTGATTCATATTTTATGTCCCTTTGTGGCACACCCAGCAACAGTCACCCAGCTATTGGTGGCTGCACGGACACCCTTCCACAGCCTTTTCAGAAGCACAGGGAGAAAAGGTGCACAGGACTGATAACCTCTCATCCTTCATCACCAGCCAGGCAGAACCTCTGTGCTGACCATCACAGCCCACTGCACTCACACGTCATCTACCAGGGTGTAAACTGCTTCCAGTTAATGGTGCTTCTGACATTTTTCATCTACAACCTTACTGCCTGAGAAGTTCAAGATGATAAAAATTTCCCCAAGCAGTGGGGGAAATGGAAGAAAATGGAAGTACTTTTCCCAACATGAATTAAAATAGTCAGTGCATATTTTTTTGTTAAACAGCTTTGACTGATAAAGCTTGACATGTCTTAGCATGCTTGTTTTCTTCAGTTTAGGTAATCACTTGATTCTTCTCTATCATACCCAGAAAGATCTCCTAAAGCATAAGATTTCCAGTGTGCTCTGAACCTCACACAAAATTGATTTCAGCACATACAGTACTACTGGTGTCTGACGCTGATGAATCACCCTGCTAGTGAAACACAATTTCTACTAAATCAACAAACAGTTTGCTTTAAAGGCCATAAGATTCACTTAGTTTCTACAACAAAAGCTCCCATTTCCTCTTCATTAATCCTTGTAAGTGAGATTCAATAGACAAGAGAAAATTCCTGCTAGCTAGCCTTATGGTGTTCTTGACCATTTTGAAGATTAAAGAAAACCCAACTATCAAACCAACAGAAGTTAATTTAAGATCTGAGTGACCCAGGGGAGTCTGAGGCCACTATTCAAAACTCTTGTCTCTTATGATTATGGAAAATTATGTGTTCACTGACTAATCTCCCAATGTAGATTACTGAAAAGCAATCTTTTAAGCTCTGAGAAGATTGCAGAGTTCCTAAAAATCTCCTCCAGAACAAAAGAGAAGTACCAAATTTGAAGATAACATTTTAACTGAGTTTTGAACAGTTTTTATATTATATATATTATTTTCTCGTATTTTAAAACCTACCATAGCCCAGTTTGTAAACATTATTACTCTGCTTTCATAGAAAACCAAAGCAAACAAACATTGAGATTCAGGATTAGGAAACTCTTTTTGATGCATCCATTTTGCTTTGCAGTGAAACGCAAAAGGGAAACCCATTTCTGTGGTATTGCAGCCAATACAGAAAAGCAGTTCTGTATTCTCTCACTGTTTCTGCTAAGGAAACTTTCACTCCTCTGAAAGACTAGGTAAATATTATTGCAAATCTTAATTTACAACTGTTATATGAAGCAGAGATGCTACACAGGGTTCATCAAAATAAGACAGAAAAAATGCAGACAGCCGGAGTTTGGGACATCATGTCATGACTCCTCCAGTAATAAATTTAAATTATTAATCTAATGCTGTATTATACTAGGCCAAATTTGGTGCAGTAGAAGGATGTATAACTATTCTGTCTGAACTTTATTCAGTTTCTCTGCACCTCCACATTCATCCCCAACCACCAGGAATTACTTGCCCAAAATGGATCAAGGCAGGTGAAGTGTGAACACAAACCACACATGTGCATTGTGCCAGGATGGGCAAGTCCACCAGAGCTCCATAACTCAGTGCACAGAGGTGTTAGAAATCCCATTTCCATAGACTGGAGCCCAGCTCAATTTATCCTAAAATCCCTACCTCGCTGCAGTCATAGAGCATGTACACACCGACAGTGCAGGCCAAAAATCAGCCATTGCTTTTTATCATCTTATATGGTATCCTGTCCCAACAAAAACAATCTCTGATCCCTACTAAGAGTATTTTCCCATTTGCTGTATTTTCCCTCATAACAGGTGGTTTCATACTCAACAGAACATCAGTACAGACAGACTTGATTTAGGCTACATCATCCAGAACCTTGCATCCATTTGCTTAGGAAGTCTCTGATACTTTTAGTGACATACACTGCAGGATCAAGTTATCTGGAAAACTACTTTCTCCTCTCAGGTTTTGATAATCTCCTCAGTGAAATATTCCTCTATCTCCACATATTGTTGTACTAGACTTAGTAAGAAGAAGCACTTAAGTCATTATGAACATAGCAGTACAAACAGTATTAGAAACACATTCTATTATCTTCAAAAAAGTCAGAGGTCTAGATGCAAACAGAATGCTGATTAGTAGAAGCCAGTGAACTTCAAGTTCACATTTGTAACATCTGGATCGATAAAGTAACCTTCTAAATATTAACAAAGACCCAACTATATCATGTGAAACATCAGATTCTGGCATATCATAAAATAAGGATCCAAACTCAAAGAAAAAAACCCCAACACTATTATTTATCTTTTGGTGTTTTTTATGGCTGTTTCTTGATCTTAAAAGTCCCGCGCCCGAGCCAAAAGACTGGAGACTTCTGTGGAGTCGTGTTCAGGTTGTTTATTATTTCTTATCTCTCAGTGTCTGGAGTGAGGACAGCATGTCCAGCTCCTCCAAGAATTACAGCAAAAGTAACGCCCAAGAAGGCTATCTTTACCTTTTTATCTCTTTCAGGAAAACCAACCAAGTTCCCCAACGTATAATTGTTTAATCAATTTTTCCAATTAATTTCTACCTTTTCTTAACATGACAGTGCTACCTTCACCAATCCCCATCACCATCGTCACAGCAGAAGATGGAGGGGAGAGAAGAAAGAGGAAGGAGAAGGGGCAACGTCCTTTGCCCTTCATGTTAGCTTTTTTCCCTTGCACCTCCATAAATCTAAAATCTAAAATCTACAATCACCCAGTGATAAGCTAATTGCATACTTTCTTTCTATTGTACATTTCATCTCTCAATGTGGGCAGCGTTCTCCGATGACACGGCTCAAGCATAGAGTTCTGTGCTTTAGTCTCGAGTTCCGAAACAGTCTGGCACGACTCCAGAGCCCCCTGTACGGTCTGAGGAGTATTCCGGGCTGCCACACAACACTACATTGAATTCTGTGTTTGACCAGTGGCTTTACAGTGCAGGAAAAACCAAAGCACTACCCTGACTGCACACCACTGACCATGTCTTTTTATACACCAGAACCAGGAAAATTCAGTTCATCTACCATGAGCTACAGAGATATTGTGCTTTCCAACCCAATGCCAGGTTGCTTCCTAAGTCACTCTTGGGTTTCTACTGTGAAGAATGAAGTTATGTAAGTTTACTGAGTGCCAGTTTTATAAAATAAAGAAAGCAGCCACTCATCATGTAGCTAGACTTGATTTTAATTTGAGCCAAGTTCATGAGCCATTCCAACAGCAAGGCCACAGAGAGTCTGACTCCATGAAAAGCCATCAGCAGCCTCCAGCACTGTTCATCCCCTTCTCAACTCACAGTAATGTAGATAACTTCAACAAGCAGACCCACATGCTGTAAGCAATATTGTTAGACATAGGCTAACACATGATGCAAAGCAATTCTAGTTTCTTAATTAAAAAAGAGGTCTTTAAAAAATGGCATACAGTCCCACCAAGTTCCTAAAAAAGTTCAAACTGCTGGTTCCATGGAGCAGGTGACAGAGCCTCCGAAGAGCAGAGACATGTAAACTCTTCTGCCACACTATATTAGCCTGAAATAATTTCTTCATGCAAGCTTTTGTCGTGGCTAATTATAATTTCTATTAGACTTGCAAAGATTTGTTATCACCCTTGAAAAAGGATAGCTATTAAACAAAACAGTGCAGATATCGCCTGTTCCAGAGAAACCACAATCTACATTCTTCAGATATAAGGTCAATAGTACTTACCCCAGCTACCGCCCTCATTTACTATCAGCCTTTATGTCATTTCTTTTTAATCCCCTCTGTTGCTGCTGTTTTTTCAGCTGCTGTTAAATGCCTTTGAATATTTTCCTCTTAGAGGAATAATTACAACACCATCATGAAAGCTGCTCCCAGAAGAGTACATTCAAGGGCCACATTCCATTATGCACTTACAGTCCTTAGCCCCACTCACATTTGAACACCTTTTGCTTCTCATCTCTTACAGGAGCGAAGTTTCACACTACCCTTAAGAGGGAACAGCCTTCATACTGTTTGATGCATGTCATTCTCAACAAGGTACAACAGGGGGAAGTCTCATTTCACAGTGCAAACAGTATGAACGAAGCTCCCATGCTAACAGGTGTTGGGGTTTAGGACTTCTCCTTTTGTTTCTTTCTCTTAGGGAATTTGCTTCTATTTTTGTTGCTAAGAAACAATAACGACCAGTATTTAACAGAGACAAAAGAAGTACCCACAAAGGGGAGGAGTGCAGCTAGCGTAGCTTAGGGGCATTCTCCTGGGAAGGGCAGAGATACCTCGAGATTTGGGCGGAGGGGTTGGGTTTGGCACAGCTTCTCGCTATCTCTTGCTCTCATGGCTTCAGAGGAGGACGGTGTGAAATAAATAAGGGTAGGACTTTAAGCGCCTTTATTTAGT
>VYXC01008140.1:6171-23506 GCA_013397175.1 Platysteira castanea
CCCAGCGACAGATGATGACCTGTAACTGGGGGTCATAGCCGATGCTAGGGAAAGCTGGTTGGGGAGAAAAGAGGAAAGCTGGTGGGATGCCAGTGGCAGGATGTGAGGAAGGAAAGTGGGAGTTGTGAGAGGCGCCCCAGGAAGGTGGGATGCAGTAGACTGAAAGCCAAAGGCCGGCACCGTAGCCTAAACCGGAGACTACAGTGGTCCAAAAAAGCCAGTTGGAGAATGTTAGACGCCATGGGTCGGTTACGCCGACAAGGCTACCCCAAAACCTTTATTTGGGTCTAGTACTAAGGGCCAAGAGCCTAAATGCCATGGAATTGGCTGCAGAAATGCACTCAGGGCACCCCTCAATACCCCATGGGTTGATAGGGCCGTGAATCTAAAATCCAGTAGCTTGGCTGCGAAAGCCCCCACGAGTTGCCCCCTAAGCACTAACCCATGTTTAGTTTTATAAATGGCTTCACTATTTAGTTTATTTTTCCTACAGCATAAGTTTCATTATTCATTTTAAAATCTGCAATATGAACCCACTTATTCTGTTTATTATAACTGGGTGTTTATTCTATCTTAGTACTGTGTTAAAATCTGGTAAATCAATTCTTGTTATAATGACTGCACTTTGCTTTTACCAACCCTATTTATTGCTTTCTTAAGTATTAGGTTAATTCAGTTTATGATTAAAAGGTCAAAAGAAAGAGTAAAAAGTATAGAGAGAAACCTGCTGTACAACTGAAAGCCAACAAGAACGACGTGAACCGCAAAGTGTGGACAGCCACCATCCAAGAAGAAAAAGGTTACTCCCTGCCAGCTGCAAAATCAAAATAACCAACAGACAGCATAAACGGTATTCTACACTCTTTAAGAACCGGACATCATTCATCAGCAGGTGCAAACATCAACTCAAATAAGACTGTTCATAATAAGACTATATTCAATTTAAGGCATAATCGTCTTTCCAGTTGTACTTACTCCATCCTGCCAAACTGTGTCACTACTATGTCATTTTTAAACAGTTAATTATCATATTCAAATTTTGTATTTATTTTGTGTTTTTATTTGCATCCTTTTCTTCCTTGCTTTCTAAAAGAGAAAAGGTGAGATGTGATTATGTATTTTCCTTTAAATGGTTNGTTGCCCCCCAGCCCCTGCCGCTGCTAACTGGCCTGAAATAGGCAGGGGCATAGCAACAGTCCTTTATTGTGAAACATATATGCAACTTACTGTGATATTTTTTAAGTTTAACTCTACGTGTATTTCTTCCTTTTGGGTGAGTCAATTCTATGACCTTCAATCAGTGCGAGAAGGGGAGTCATTGTTGATCAGTCTATTACAGAACACCAAACTGATCTACTTGACCTATACTGTGAGAAAACATCTTGAAAACAGGCTTTGTTCTTAAAACCAGTAGCTTGTCACCTGACAGACAAGTAATGGATATGCCCCATTTTCTCTCAGTAGCACAGCTGGGGAAACACTGTGGAAACGATGCTGTTGTCAGTATCAATTCCACATACCCATCCAACTACTCCCAAAATGCACTTTGTTCCCTATTCACACACACTGAATATGGCTTAGTTACTATTAAAAATAAACCACACTATTTTTCTATTAATAAAGGAGACGTGATTTTCTCCCTGTAACCTGCATATACTGATAAAATGGAACTCTACATTGCGTACAAACACAGCATTAAAACAGAGAGGTTACATTCCCCTTCTGTACAAGGCATTATATTCTCCCATTATTCTTGAATATAATCTGCTACCCGTTTCAAAAACATCAGATTCAGCACAGTGCAAGACCTCTCCCTCAGAACTGAAATGATACTGCAGGGACAAAGTGTGTACAGCGCATCAATGTTTGCTGTCTATCGGACAAGAAACTGAAAAATTCCAAAATGTGTTTATCTTCTAATTTGGAGTAAGAACAACAAAAAATTAATTTACCATGAAACGAAATACTAAGATCTCTTAAAATTAAAATTTTCATTGCTTAATTTCAATTTTCCAGCAATTTTTAATTAAGTTCTTTACTAGCCTAATATGTAGTACTACTAGAAACTTCAGGACTGTTTATGCATAGAAAGCATTGAAAGTAACTTATTTTTTAAACCAACATTTAAGAATGGATATGCTACAGTGCTGTTAAAACATTTTACCTACTTCTGAAAATGAAAATGTTTTTCCTTTAACACTGAAGTTCAATAAAAGAGGGTCACTGAATTAGTTTAATTTCTTTCCAATACAGTAATTTTAAAAGTTTACAAAAAAACTTACTTTGCTTCAGCTTCTCTGAAACTCAGTACTGCTGCAGTTAAATTCATTATCCTGCCAACGGAAGCTGTAGTCACCACATGGTATTGAAATGTACTAACAACTTCAGGGTTGGAAAGGTAAGAGGCAAATATTTTTCCTGTCAAGCTATGATAAATAAAATAAGGAAGGAGCCTTTAGGATGGCCTTGTATATGAAAATACTGCCATGGTGAAAATCTTTGTTATGTGATAGTTCCAATACTAATTTTATTTCCTGTTTTACTTCATTTTTAATGCTTTAATGAGAATTAAATCTAGTGCCTCTGAATTTTCTTTTTAATCTTCAACAGAAAGAAATTAAATGCATATATTTACTCTCTATGAGCACAAAATTATTTGCAAGAAGTTGGTTATGAGGAAACAAAACACCAGGGAAAATTCTGGAAAATATGAAATTCTTTTTTTCTTCACTTCTCTTTTATTTATCATTATCCTTTCACCATTTATTAAGTTGTTAAAGGAGAGGTAAAAGCTAAGTCATATAGTTTTTGAGGCAGAGAGAAATTTTTTACTGTTCTCCCAGTGTTTTCCAGAGACCTAAACCCAAATGGCCTTCTTGTATTAAAAAATATTCCAATAATTAATTGAACTGGGCTGAAAATAGAAAACACAATAAAATATTTAGAAAAGAACAATAGTATGCAAGTTCAAAATTCATATGTTCGTGGGTGGACTGGTGAACTAGCCATGGTAATTTTCATTACCGTCTGGCTGGAAAACATAAAATTAACAAACTTATATAGGAATTTTTGACTTAAATAAGGTCGGACAGTAGGTCTTTCATCTCTCCTGCTTCAGTGACTCTAGCCTGAAACAAAAAACTGGAATAGGATTGGAAGCAAGCAGCTGAAATGTTGCAGGACAAGAGGTGAATGATAACTTATTTCAATATACATGTGTGGTTATATTTACTAGCTGAAGAAGAAAAAAAAAAGGCAAAAATAAATTATATTCTTAATTATACTACCTGAGAGGAACAAATGAGGGACTAAGTTATATTTTATCTATGAAAATTTGTCAACAAAAATAAAGTGCATAAAAGCGTACTGAAATGCTGACATTACACTGAAGCATAAAACGAAATATAAGTGAATTTTGACTTCCAATAAAAGGTGCTTCTGTTCAAAGTACTACTAAGCAAAGACTAAAACAATAGAGCAATATATATACAAGGATTTTTAAATTCCATTTTAAAAAGAACATATAATTATCCACTGTGCCTTTGCAAACAGCTTGGATGTACAACATTTTCCATCCTTGGAGATAAAAATAATTTTTTTCCCTCATTAGTATGGATTACTTTTGGCAAGTAACATATAAATAGCACATGCTGTAATATTCTAAGCACATTCATATTTATATAATGGTTAATGTCAGCTCATGATTATGTGTTTCATATGTTAAACATGATTTTTCATTAAGGACAATTTTGATTAGCAGAAGTCTGCATCTCCAGTTAATGAATGATAGAATGCTTTGTGAATGTGATGGCCACCAAGTACACTGACTGTGAAGAAATGCTTTGCCCAACTTCAGATGCATGGATATATTTTTATAAAGTAGCTTATTTTTAGTTTTATTTCTCCAATTCTTCCATATTGTATGGCATAAACTACAAAGTGAGTTTAATTTCAAATCCTTAGAAGCTTACTGCACTGAAGACTGCCTGTTGAAAAAGCAATGATACACTAATGAAAACTCCCTGTATTCAAGGAAACAAAAGACTAATTCCTCAGGCTATTTAAACAGCATTTAATTATACTCCCACATTTTTGGTTTTACTGTTGTTGCTTTTTGCTTATTATTCCTTTCTATTCCAACTCAACAGTGACTTCTGCTATGTTGCATGAAACCACATGCCACTAGAGCCTCTATTTACAAGAGGAAAAATCCAGGTTTTCATAAATAGTATCTGTAGTGTTCCTATTCTTGGAGCATTACAGCAGACTTTTATGAGTTCCATATTAATACCAGCTATATGGAAAATAGGGATTTGTTTAGCTGAAAATATTAAAAGTTAGTCTTTTGTTGTTTGTTCAAAAGACAGGATGCCTGAGTACTAACACAGCTGAAGAGAAAAGGCTCTTAGTCTACCCTTCCACTTACTCAGCTTGCTCTTCTTCACAACAAAAATATTTCATTTTGAAAGAAATGTATATTTTGTGTGCATAAAAGCAACATGATGTCATGAAATCAATCCCAAATTAATGCATTCAGGAGATGTCATTTACGTATGGTGTATATACAGGAATAAAAACATGGGAAACAGAGACCTCCCTAGAAAAATGAAATGCTATATATTGCTTTAATATTAATTAAAAACAAATTCATCTAAAATTGAATTATTCACTAGAAAGCACTAATAAATTACTGCAAATCATAATATGGAAGTTTTAGTTTACATCAAATTGTTCTACATACATGGATACTCACGTTACAGTATCCTTGAATTTAACAAAATCCCAGAAGTGTCCCATTGTTTTTAGCAATGTATATTCACAAGATAATATAATCAGAATTTGAATATTCACACACAATCTGGATACAGCTAAAATTAAGGATGTCACCTATAAACCATAGGAACAAAAAGAAACCATACTATTGCCTAAAACCTTCTCTCCAGCTTTCAACATTGGTAACTTTGAATGTGCAGAAATAGTAAGTCCTCCCTCTGCCATCAAAAGAATGTCTTTACTAAAATAGCCATTATAATGGCTCTTTCTCCTAATTTTCTTTAGGCAAATTGGCTCATTCCTACCAAAAGTACATAGAGACAACATTAACTTTAGGCCAAGGCAATCTATACACAGATAATTCCTCAGGACAGATCACACCTGCAATTTCCTCAACACACGGACTGTTTTTATATCTGCTACTCCTTTTTTTTTTTCTTTCTAACCCTACAATTGAAATTACCTATTCCACCTACATTCTTCATCACATTTCCTGCTGGCATACCATATTCACATCTACACTCATCACTTCATCCTCACTACTTCCATAATCTAATCATCTCTCTCTACACATATCTCCCATTGTGTTTCAATCACTGCAATACTGTCTGCACTGGATTACCCAACATTCTTGTTGGATCTTCAATCCCTGATCCTTTAGATTTCCTTTCTCAAACACTACGCTGATTATATAGTCGGTGTTAAGAGTCAGTAGAAAAGTATAATTTACTATGTCCACAGGGAAGAATAATCGAATATAATGATGGTGTATTCAATGCAAGGTGATACTGAGAAGTAGCAGTACTAGAGGAGATGTATGTAAAGGTGATCAGGAATAGTTTTACACGCTCATATATAGAAACAAAAAATAGGGTTTGCTGTTCTTATCAGTATAATCAAAGGTATAATCGAAGAAGGAAAAAAACCAATCTGGTCATTGGCTTCTATGTTTTGACTCAAGTGTAACATTATTAAAGGACAACTAGCATAACTTCAGAAAAGATATACACAGTTGGTGACAAAGATTAATGCATTATTTATGTGGGAAAATACGTTAAGGAAACTTCCCAGTCTGACCATTCATGAGACACTCTGGCAGTCACACTCCCAATGCAGAGACTTCAACTGCAGGGCCTGAGGCCCCTTCACAGCGGGCAGCCCCAGTCAACAAACAAGAAGCCAATTCTATCCTAGAAGTTTTCAAGAAAGTAGAAACTTTGCACAAACAAAGTTTACAAATGCCAAAGTCCTGTTCATTCTTCCTTTTGCTGTAAGAATAGAACACAAATGCATAGAACCTGACCTTACAGTTCAATCAATACAATTACTAGAACTGCTATAAAGTATCCTATATGGCACTAACTGGTTACCAGTTTTCAGTCTCTTACACTGACCAGTACTTCACAAATTCAGTTTGTAATATTAGACCATTGTATGTATATCCAATATGCTGAAAAACCATGTAGCACTACCAAACTGCCATTTTGTATCTGAAAAAGTGAAATACAGGAATAGCAAAGAACAAGTCATATAAACTACATCTATTAAACATCTGTCATCATGAAAGAAGATAAAAATCACACAAATTATCCAGATTGCATTCCACAAAGGAAAAAAGTCTTTCACTCACAAACCTTATGAAAGAGTTATAGACAAAATCTCCTACAAAGGTTAGCTAAGTTCAAGCATCATACTACAGAGTAATGGAACTACAAGGCATTACAAACTATGTCTACACAACAGGACAAAAATATTAGTGAAATATAAGAGACTGTGAAACACATATATAATGCACTGGAATATAAGAACTCAGCAATGTAGAGTTTAATTTAGAGAAAAGTTCTCCACCAGCACAGAAACAAATGGCACTATTTAATAAAATATGTCTAGTTCTCATATTACTGATTCGGAAAATGTGAAGTCAGTTTTTCATGAAAAACAACATCAGATGTCATCCAGAATACCCATCACATGGACAGCTAATTTCTGTGTTTTCTGGAAAATTCCTGGACAGCCATCATGGCTTTCACATTGAGTCCCCATTTTCTACCTCCACACTTTTCCTTTTTAGCTCCCCATTTTCTTCTGCCACCACGTCTTCTTAAAGCTCATGGGTGCTGCACAGGAGTAACTACCTCATGTAACAGAAGAGTGCACTGTGCTGGCTGCTACACAAGTCTTCTTCCTTCCTTGGCAAATTTACATTATGAATTATTGATTGCCACACCACAAAAATCTTCATGACATTGTGCATGTATCTGCAGGGAGTCAAGTCTAGAGGTGCAAAGGAAAGTCCTTCTCATATTTACATTTGTATTGCACTTACTTGGACATCCAAATGGATGAGGAAATTATATAGTCAATAACTTCAGAAACATATGCATTATTTAAAGGAAAAAATGTAAATATTCAGTAACATAAAGCAAACTTCTGTGAGCTACTGCATGAATTATATAATAAATAACGGTTAGACTAGTGTATGAGCACTACCAGAGCTTGTCAGATGTCCTAGTTAAGGAACAGATCCTGAAAATAACTTGCTTTTCTCTGGTTATTTTAATTCCAGCAAACTAAAATTGATAAAAGTAGAGCAAAAGTTCCCTTAGCAGTCTTGCACAAAACCAAGTTCCTCATTATACTGTAAAGAACTATAATTTGGAAATTTTTTTTTAATCTTCTCAAAATTAACAGCCACATACCTGTTGCTGAACTGGTACTTGCTGTACTACCTGTGTGGGCACTGCTGCCTGGCCAGCCACAGATGTCTGTAAAGTCACAGTCGAACTTGTATCCGCCCCAGTCTCCGATGTCTGCATTGTGATCTCTGAATAAAATTAAGATATAAAATTAAAAGGTTAGTGCATAAATGGGTTTCTTTTGTCATTTATATAAGCACACTATTTTGTCCCTTATCTCTATTAATATTTTAAAATCAGCTAATACCAACCTTGTTATGAGCCCAAAGATTTTTCCCCCTGCTACCATGAGTTTGTATAAATGGGGTTTTATATTACTTTTATCTTACTTACACTTGAAATATCTTCTGTTTACATATGAAGAAACATGTCACTTATCTGAGCTTTGTCACTTTAGGAATAACTCAGAAAAATCAGCAGCAGATCTTCTCTCAACTTGTAAATAACTGGTCAGCATTCAAAACAATTTTTTCTCTAGCTTACTGAATTACACTAAAATCTCTACACATTCAAATTCAAAGCTGAACTTGAAGCCCACCACAGAACGAAGGGCTCTACTCTGGAAAGCAAACTCTGAAAAGCATCTAATGAGTCATAGTGAAAAAACAACTCAAATAACCTTCTTCAGTAGAAAGCATTAAAGCAATCACTGTATTTAAAATCTAGTAAGAAACTTTTGGACACTAAAACCATATAGAAATACATAAATGGTAGAAAAGTGCCTATGATCATGGCCCTGATGTTTAAATGGAACGACAAAGCTTGGGTAGAATAAAGAAATGGTTTAAGAATCAAAGTAAATGCCTGACAAAAAAAACTTAACAGAAAGACAACCAAGAATGACATGCCTTCATAAGAAACACAGATTGTGAGCTGCAGGTTCCCCAATTTTACACAGCTGAAATGACAGTACAATTGACTGGTGACAAACCAAAATGAATTCAAAACTGTGAAGCAGCCTTTTATTCCCCTTTCTTCTTAAATTTCTTTTAAGCAATGAATGATTAATCAGTGAAAATAATAAACAGATGAGGCAGGGTTTTTTTCACCCGGTACCTTCAAAACAGAAGACTGTATGTTTCTGTGAAGAACCACAGTGAACAAACACAAGTTACTAGTCTGTACACCAAATGTTCTCTGAGAAATTTTACTGCCCTTACTCTCTTTTAATCCACATTAGCTACAGAATACTTCGGCAATCTCAGAATCACTGTGACTAAAAATGAGTAGCTTTATCATGCATAATAAAAGAGATCTATATGAAAAAAAATCTAATACATACTTAGAATCACCTATACGAGTGATTTTTTTTCAGTTTAACTCATGAGACTCAGATGGCTGACAGTGAAGAAACTGGACTTTAAAGCCTACCACCATCACCAAATAACAAGCTCCCCTGAAAATACTACAATATTTTTTGAGACAAAACTGTAATAAAAAATTCAGGGACACGCCACTAGATAGCAGGAGGAATTAATTACTGTACCAAAAAAATTTCAGTGTTCTCCTTGCTTGACAACAGAACCACCTGACAACAGGAAACCTTCCTTTCAAGGCTGGCTTTCTGCAGTTCCTCCCTCCAACTATCTCTAATTCACTTTGCATTCAAATGTAGCCACTGCAAAGCAGGAAACAGGTATATAAATATGGTATGAGGTCACGCGACAGGGTCAGGACCTTGCCAATTGGCACCATTCTTCTTTTAAACTCCAGGAAATCATGCCTATGGCACACCTGATTGATGTAAATGCTTCTTCTGAAATACTCAGAAAGACTGATAAATTCTTCATCAAAGAACTTCAGATTAATCAACAGACTCTCCAAGTTTCAAGTCAACTGAACCCTCTACTTTCAAGCAGTGGTTGCACTTCAGGACCCAGCACACCTGACAAAAATCAGGATACAAAAGAAAAGAATTCCCCTGCACTGTTGGAAGGGAGGAGGTAGAGAATCAGGAATAAAGTTAAGCCTGGGAGGAAGTGGAGGGTGAGGAGAAGGTGTTTTGAAGATTTAGGTTTATTTCTTACTATCCTATCCTGATCTGATTGGCAATAAATTCAAATAATTTTCCTCAAGCTGAGTCTGTTTTCCCTGTCATGGTAATTGGTGAGTGATCTTTCCCTGTTCTTATCTTCATCAATGAGCTTTTAGTTACATTTCTCTCCCCTGTCCAGTTGAGGACTGGAGTGATAGAGCGGTTTTGGTGAGCACCTGGCATTCAACCAGGACTGCTTCCATTATGCTGGTTTAGGTCTCTACCGCAAAATTTTATTATAGTTCAGTACACCGTACAGATTTTTCCCTCTATGTACCATACAATATGGTTTGACAGTCAACCTCAAGTATTTTCCTATTTACTGGAAGTTTTTCTAGCATCATATCAGTGATGCAGTCAGTGTAATTCTTTTACAATGCATCAATATTGAGAACATAATTTCTTCATAGTGCTGGTTTTGGCTGGGGTAGAATTAACCTACTTCACAGTGGCTGGCATTGGGCTGTGGTTTGGATTTGTGCTGAACACAGGGGCGATAACAGAGAGATGTTTTTGTCAGTGCTGAGCAGGGCTTGCACAGAGCCAAGGCCTTTTCTGCTTTTGGTACTGGGGAGGGGACTGGGGGTGCTTAGGGGCTTGGGAGGAGACAGAGCCAGGACAGGTGACCCCAACTGACCAGAGGGATAATCCAGACCATGTGGCATCATGCTCAGTGTACAAAGTGGGAGGAATAGGGAGAAACGGAGGGACATTTGGAGCAATGGCGTTTGTCTTCCCAAGTCACTATTATGTGTGATGGGGCTGTGCTCTCATGGAGATGGCTGAACACCTGCCTGCTCCTGGGAAGCCCTAAATTAATTCCATGTTCTACTTTGCTTGTGTGTGTGGCTTTTGGTTTCCCTATTAAACTGTTTTTATCTCAACCCCTAAGCTGTCCAGCTTTTACCCTTCTGACTCTCTCCCTAGTCCCGCTGGTGGGAGAGTGAGTGAGTGGCTATGGGGGCTTGGCTGCTGCCTGGGATTAAAACCACAACAGTAATCTAAATGAAGACTCTCCCATTTTTTCACTAACACTCCATGTAAGTAAAGGAAGTGAATATTACAGCAGAAAAGACGTCATCCTCGCCTAATTGGACCGTCAGGTGTATGACAGACAACAGATGAACATTTGACAAGGTCCTTTTTATTCTGCCTAATTAAGCAGTTGGACACACCCATTTGTTAATGGTATTGCTTTGTATAGCCAGTGCTTGTTGCATGATGTGAATGTAAGCTAAACAGGCCACATTCTGAAAGAAGACTAATTAACTCCTCCAAGTGGGAAAAGATACTGTCAGGACCCAGCTGCTGAATGCAACAAGGTTAGTATTTCCTCAGTATAATGGGCAGAATTTAGGCAAAGCCGCTATACTGAAAATTGCTCTTCTCCTATATATTCTGTGCTGTTTCATGTTGTCTGTTAAATCCCCTAAAGATTTTTTAATATAACCAAATTCTCAGTTGGAATCTTTCTGTGTTCACTTGAAATATGAAGACAGAATGATTTAAGAGTGTAACTTGCTCTATTACTTATGAAAAGAGATTGTTAAAATGTGTCAGATTACTGTTTATTTTGTTCCTGGACTACTTCACACTGAACTAATTTACTTTTTTAAGCAACCAGAGTTTGCAAAGTTTTGTTCAGCTACATATGCTTTATTGTCTAGATCAAATAATGTAGCAGGCTTTAATTCAATACAGAAAATGAAAGCCTGTAATTTACTTTCAAGTACAGCAGGAAATTTCTTTTTTCTCCTCTAGAAGTCTAAACAAAACATCACAGAAGTTAAACTGAACTAGATCTCATAATCACATGCAGTAATGGCAGGCTTTTAATTGTCAGAATAAAAGGCTTATCTTAAGATCTTATCTATTTATAATGATGAATAGCCAATATACTAATTAAGAATTTGCAGCAACATAATGTGTTTCACAATAAAGGAAAACTTCTCAGAACATTAAGTTTCAACAATTAATACAGAATGCTTGGTTCCTGAACAAGAGTATAAATGGAAATAATTTTCAGTAACACACTAGTTTCACATAAGCAATCCTTTTCAATTTTTGTATAAACAAAAATTTTATGAGTAATTGCCTTCATAATTGTGCAGTGTTAGCCACAAAGCAGAAGACATATTACACAAGCTATTCACAGAAGAACAGAATATTACAAATAGTTTCTAGATACTAACGTATTTTTATGTTAGAACCCTAGTTTCTTACTAAACACTCTTTGATTGATTGTCCTCTCCCAAGGTTCTTCGCAATACCAAAGGAGGCAGCTGGACTCTGCCTGATATCAGTACTAGTTGCTAAATATTGCAGTTAGTAATACAAATTTCTTTACTCTTTTTTCAGTTTTTCACAGATTTATGGAGGAGTAACAGTTAACTGAGTGGTACAGATAGAAGCTGCCACTCCAGATTTACATATATACTTCCCAGTAGTAAAACTCTGTAAAAGAGTAACAAACAGAAGGGTGAAATACAGAGATACACCTTGGAAGGGACCTGTGCAAGTAGAAACTCCCAGTAACTCCTTCAAATAAAGCTCATAATACAAAAAGTATTGTCTTGACAATCAGTTTACTAAGTACCTAGGAACAGTACTAGTCAACAACAGTCATACTGAAATTCCATATTGCCAGCAGATCACAGCACATGGGTGCTTAGACTGAATGACTCCTTCATAACTCTCACTTTGATCTACCTACTAATTTTACCTTTGAAACCACCAAAATTGTATTTACTCTTGCTGGAAAATTAGTCAGTATTACATATGAGCCCTACCCATCACTACACACCAGCAACAAGATTACATTCACAAACAGGATAAAGCTTCTCAAAATTTTTGTTGTGATAAAACTAGCAAACCATCAATTACATTTATGCTATTCTAAAACATTATAGTTTGTCCACTAGAGATTCTGTGAGTTAGAAAAGGCCAACTCACGTTTTCCTTCACCCTGGGTGAAAGGGTGTGATGAAGAGGGCACTGATACTGCATGTCAACACTTGGTTGTAGAACTGGCACTGGCAAACAGGGCTTTGGTTTTCATCACCATAGGGCCTTCTCTGAGGTCAACAACAGCTTAAGAGAGATGGGATGCACCTCATTAACTGCGGCAGAGATATTTTTACCAGCAGCATGGCTGACCTGGTAAGAAGGGACTGGAACCAGAAGTGATATGGGGAGGGAAAGTTTCCAGCAGCCCTGTGAAGGAGTGGTGGACAGGTTTGACAAGCAAAGGCCTGGGGTGACATGAATGAAAGGCAACACATAATCAAAAAATGAGGCTTAAGAAGGGTCACCTCAAGCATGTGCACGTAGGCAAGGAAGCAGCTACAAGGCATCTTTATGAGGAAGCCACACAGACCTTCTTTCAGAAATCAGCATGCTGAAGTGACTTTCTGAAGAGCTCCTATGTGAAGAGGTGTACAATGGCCTCACACTCAGTATGGTGAATAAACAAGTAATAGAAACCTCTGTGCATTTGCAGGACTATCGTCTTGTTGGGATGACAGTGACGTGCTAGGAGAGAAAACATGACTAAGCGGCAGCAATGGAGGGACATAAGCCATCTGACCTTACAGCTTATTCTTTCAGAAACAACAATGTCTTTAGGAAACAATCTAGGATGAAGTTCACAAGAACCTCCTTGCTGGGATGGTATTTTGTAGTTTTTAACCAGAAACAAATTTTGATAAAGAATTAAACAAATTACAGAACATTTCTACAAGTTTACTGTGCTTTCTAAGCTGGTATTTACACTGCTATTCACAGTTAGTCAAGTATTATCCATCTTTAACAGTACTCAGATACTTTTCAGATACTGAGGCATCTGTCTTTATTATATTAGCATAACTGTCATGGGCTGGAATAAGCATGTTCACAGTCTCCCAAAAATATCTGTATGCTGCATGATAGTTACAATATCAAATGAAATTTGTAGCTTGAGCCAAGATCTTATTCTAAAGCACTAATGATAACAGCAGAATTAATTATAAATCTAACATGTATAATGATACTTCCTCACACCTTTCACTATTGACAACACAATGTGTTTTGATTACTTTCGGAGGAAGAATATGAAAGCAGGAGAATCACCCGGACAAAAAAGCTTTTTTGGCTTCTGTATCATTTATACAGTTATGAAAGGAGATCTCTAGGTTGCTTCAGAAGTGAGTTATGGGTATTTGCGTGGGTTTTCTTCTCCTAGTATGTGCTGCAGTCCTTTCATCAAAAGACTGAATGTGCACCTGATAATGATGAAATAAAGGGAAAAAAAGTGATGTCAAAATGGAGACTCTTATTTTGATTACTCAGTAGATCATAACATAAAATTTAAAAGTCAAAACATTATAGCTAGAAAAATCTACTTTATTAATAGAATAAGCAGTATTACCGGAAACAACTTATGTTCTCCATGTGTCACCTCTGTGTTACAGATTTTCTGTTTGTGATTCTTACTGTTGGACTTTCACCAAATGACAGTACAGTCCCACAGACTGGAAGGGACCTGCTCAAGCAGTGCTACCTACAGGCTTCTACCCTTCTGCCCAGGACCACATCCAGGTAACTTTTGAATATAGCCAAGAACAGGAACTCCACAGCCTCTATGGACAACCTGTGCCCATCCTTGGTCAGCCTCACAGTAAAAAGCTTGGTTCAGGTTGAGAGAGGACCACCTGTCATTGCCTCTTGTACGTACACTGGGCACCACTGAAAAGAGTCAGCTCTGCCTTAGCCCATGTCATAACTTAACACTTAAAAAGTTATTATATTAGTAATACACTGACATCTTTCAAATGCTCCATTTAGCCATTTCATCACCAGGTACAAGAAGAAGGAAACAATTAATGCCTGAATTATTGCCCCAATGGCTGTGTTTTTAATTTTATTCCTTTACCCATCACCTTAGCAGTAGTTAAAAAGATAGTGATAGTGATAGTTAAAGAGACAGGTGACAAGCCACAGTTCCCGTACAAACAGGGATGGGGGAAGCCAAATAAGAAAAAAAAAGAAAGAAAAACAAAGGAGAGAAGGAAAAAAAAATGGTACTAGTAGAGGGAGACACAGAGGTTTCACCCAATAACAACCTCACCACATCATATTCAGGTTATCATCAATATCATTTGCCAAACTAGAATTTACAGTCACTGGATAGGAAAGAGGGCTTAGGATAAAAACTGATGAAAGCTCTTAAAGGGCTATTTAGAGCCCTCTAGAAACTAAAAGTGGTCCAATATTAAAATATCTTTAAATTTTGGAACATGTACAGAATAAAAGGTTAAACAGCATGGTCCTGTCTTGCTACATCATATTAGAGAACAACAGTTCCAATGCAAGACTGTGCATCTAAGGGGAAAAGAAAATGAATAGAGACATCTTTTCCCTCATTCTAAACTACAGCAAAATTTGCTTCAAAATTCATGTATCACAAAATTACCAGATTCCAAATGACTGAAGTTTTGGGTTGTTTTAGTTAAGATGCATAGATCTTAATATTTAAGTTTTTGAGAAGTTGAAGCAGCAGTTCAAAACACTGGAAGCAGTGTTACAGGCTCACACATACTTCACATGATTTTCATACAGACAGCATTGATACTGATACACAGTCCTAATCCCACAATATTTAACTGAAGTGCCTAGTGTACGTACTAGCACTAGTAACTGGATAACTATGTGATGGCACCTTGTGTATACAACACCTTTGAGTTAGATGAAATTCTATATTCTATTTTTGCTGGAAGAATTGCATTACGGTACAATTAAACTTTTATATTCTTTTAAAAGAAAGTGTTTTGGTAGTAACACATAACAGAACTAAGTTTATGCTAGAAAAGTTTACTAATATGTGTATGTTAAGTAGAAGTTTAAATTAAAAAGTATCATATTTTCTGACAGTATTATACCAGGTTTTGGAAATTTACTCTCTACAGCTCCTGTTTCTACTACATGATACTCTTCTCTTGACTACGATACAGAATACTGCTCCGAGATTTGAGAATCCTAGTGAAAAATATTGTTGACACACAGAAAGTTATTTGGAGAAGTATGTTCTAAACATCTCAGGCTTAGGCTCTGAAAAACAATGATAAATTATCACAGAATCACAGAATCATTAATACTGGAAAATACCTCCAAGATCAAGTCCAGCCTTTGACCAAACACCACCATGGCCACTAAACCATAGCACAAAGTGCCATGTCTGCTCATTGTTTGAACACTCCCACAGACTCTACCATTTCCCTGGGCAGCCCATTCCAATGCTTAAACACAGTCAAAATTTTTTTTCCCAATATCCAGCCTGAATCTCTCTAAGCACAACTTGAGGCCATTTCCCCTTGTCCTGTCACTTGTTGCCTGGGAGAAGATGCTGACCCCCATCTTGCTACACCCTCCTTTCAGGTAGTTGTAAAGAGTGATAAGGTTCCCCCGAGCCTCCTCTTCTCCAGGCTGAACAACCCCAGCTCTCTTGGCTGCTCCTCACAGGACTTGTATTCCAGACCCTCCTCCAGCTCCATTACCTTCTCAGGACATGCTCCAGCACCTCAGTGTTCTTGTAGTGAGGGGCCCAAAACTGAGCACAGGATTCAAGGTGTGGCCTCACCAGTGCCAAGTACAGGGGGACAATCCCTGCCCTGGTCCTGCTGGCCGCACTGTTGCTGATTCAAGTCAGCATGGCTTTCTTGGCTAAATGTGAAATCCATCTGCTTACTACATACAGAAGTTACAGCTGTCTTTTATCTATGAAAGTACAAGGAAGGAGATTTCAACAAGAATATAATAACTCTGACACCAATAAAGAACTATATTGGCTTAAAACAAAGAAGCAAGCTAAGACAAATCCTTTCCATACTGACCTGCGAAACATGCTAATTGGCTTACAGCTAGAATATCTGCAGGCTTACTTCAGGGATAACTATATGTAATCTACTTAAACAATGAATTGAGTGGATAAAATCTCACCAGTTTCTCCCACTCCTGTCTTCCTCAATCTGCTATTTTATTTTTTAAGAGAAGGATGTACATCATGCATGTCAAGAGACAAGTTAGTGACTATTATACTTTGCTAATGACTGAGGGACCAGCTATATCTTTCCTTAGAGCTTCCCTGTAGTGGGAAGATCTACTTGTGAAACATATAATTATATTCTTGCTCTGAGACATTACACTGCTTGCTTAAAACAGAAAAATGAAATAAATTCTTGTTCACCTTATTCCCAGACACCTAAAAAGAATGAATTAGAATCAGAAGTACAGTATTTTATCACATTGGATTGTGTGCCACAGTCTGCAACTATTTGCAGGAAACAGATGAATGGAAAGATGTCTGAAAATAGGTATTAACCCTCTGAAGAAACCTGAAGACCTGAGGAGTATTTGATTAATGTTCGACTCTTAGCTTGTAATAGACTAATCAGCTAGGAGTAGAGCATAAAAAAAACGCGTGCCTGAAATTTGGAGATTTGATCAGTGTCTCTCAGAATATTCCCAGTACATCAGTCCCCAATTACCCAGTAATAATAGCTGCAATAATTCACACCTTAGCTGCAACTGGGACTCTGCTTGCTATGGTGTCAACTCACTCAAAAATGGAGAAGAAAGCACTGGGAATTCAAGATAATTCTGCAATACAATGCAATTAGAAAATAATTCAGATGTCTACAGGCAGGGAATGTAGAAGATGATAAGGACACATAGTGTCCAGATGAACTTCATCACGCTCATTTACATCTTGTCATTCTGCACCTAGCAGCTGTGTAGCCAAACAAGCCTTGCTTATCTTTATACCTTTTAACCCAAATTATTCTCCTATCCTAAGTTA